>JAECUM010054301.1:0-19021 GCA_016617855.1 Megalonaias nervosa
CTCGTTAAAGAGAAATTAAAAAACACTACACGATAGGTTGAAACAAAACAAGCTGGTTGTTGTGAAAAAGCTTGAAACAACCTAGAAAGTAAAAAATTACTATAAGGAGGGCTGGTCATGCGAAAAGTGCATACCATTGGGAACCTCGTTCGAAGTTATCCAGAAAGGTTCATGGTAGGAACTAGTCTTATGAATGACTTGCATAAGAGCCACGTGAAATTAAGCAACACCCAAACTTAGAAAATATAAACAGATAGTCATGTGGGACACAATGCTTCTATTCGAGGGCAAAAAACTACCATTATGCTGTCATAAATTTAAATCAAAATTGGTATCACTATGAGTAAGAAAACACTAAGGGAAGGAATACTTCTGCAAACGTTTTGGCAATTTACTAGAACGGTTAAAGGCTATTGTACGGTGTAGACAACACGATAGATAGTTTGCATGAAAATAAAACCATTGTATGTGCTGCATCAGTTAATTTGTCAGGGTCACGTAAATCGACTGTTAATCGTGTGAACTTACGTTAAATCTTTTGTATCAATTTGTCTCAGTTCCTACGGCTTCCGTGATAATTCTTGTGAAGGTTAGTGGAACAAATATACCAGTATCTATTCCAGACTCTATACTTGCCTCTAATCATTTCAAGACGTTGTATACCATTTTGTACTTTTCTCATGTATTTGTAGTGCTCAATCTCATTTACCAAATCATTTTTGTTTATATCTGTAACAATTCGAATACGTTCTGTTTTCGTTTTACTCATTATATTCTCTGTTTATCTAACAACAAAATCTGTCTATTATCTAACAATAATTGTACCAGGTAAAAATCTATTGGCTATCATGTATTCTATTAGGAACTGGGCAAAGGAAACAGAAATGAAAAACTTGAAGAAAAAAAATTATCAGTGTCATTGTTGATTGTAGAATCTTCAAAGACTACTTTTACTGCTTGATGTATGCAACAGTAACGATATAGCTTAATATTGCGTGGTAAATTGTGTTGAATATGATTTTGTTTCCATTGATATGCTATATTGTATGTAGGTAAAATATTTTCCCACTGGAAAACACACTAAAGTTCTGCTTGCAATTCATGTTTTGATATAAGCTCGACTGTACGGTAATACTAACTTTATTACATAAAAGTCCCTCTACTATCTGGTAATCAGATGCGAATTAACTGGGTATCAATGGGATCATTAGTTTTGCACTTTATTCAATTTCTTGATGACCAATTGACACCTTCATTAGCTTGAAGTGTTGCGTGTTAAATAATGTTGATGATGTATTTGTTCTTTCGTTGTTTTTCTTTAGTGGCAATTTTGTTTCGCGGAACGCTGGACATATTGCTGATCATCTTGCTTAAAATATAGCCAACTGAAAAATAGACCAATAACATTTCTACTATACTGTACTGCATGACATTGACACGGTTGAATTTGTCCCTCATGCTTTGGTTCATTGTTCAATTGTTAACTTCAACATATTTTATCACAGTGTGTCGAGAAGCAAGTTTGCTCTTTTACCAAATGAAGAAGATTCTCGAAAAGAGCTACAAATAAAACATTGATTACATTGCTTGGTATTGTTTCATTTCGTACGAGTTGTGTGATTTTATCTACTGTTCATTTTCAAACGTTCAGCATTTGCTCTTTTACATGCCTGTGAACGTTTCTCAAGCTGTTGACCAATTGAATTCTACGTGGATATTTTTTTTAGGCGCAGTTATCCTTTTTATACAATGTTTCAACATTATTTTTTATGTTGTTCCTCTCATTTTATTGACACGAATGTTTTGTAAGTTACAAAGTTAGTGTAAAAAAAATTGTTTTCAGTACGGCCTACACCAGGTACAATTGGTCCTAGTGGAAATGAAATAGTTACAAAAAAGATCATATGACCAGCTCCAAATGATCAAAACAAATATATTTATAGTTACCAAATAGTGACATGAGTAACGTGGATCAAATTGATAATCTGACAACGGGTATTTATACAAAAGAAAAGGTGGTGTTGGAGATTAATTTCATTATCTCTATGTCTTACATAAATTATGTGTGACACCTTGTCTTAAGACATATGGGAGTACGAACATGGTGTGATACCAGCCATAACAAATGATGGAAGACGATACTCAGCCCCCCCCCCAAATCAAATTCAACCTATGTGTGTAAGTTCAGTTCAAATCATTTTCTGCAATATTTAGTTTTTAAAATGGTCCAAATTATGAAGCTATTGTCTGATAAAAACAAAAATCCACCCAAAACCCTAAGGAAGGTCGACATCTCAAACTTCATCATATCTCAAAATATTTGATAACATACCTGAATGAGATGGCAAGGACGATAAACTCAAAGGTCCAGTTCCAGAATTCGGCTGAAACTGTAGTTGTTGCAAAAATTGTGGCTCGAAGAAATATCTTTGCTGTTGTGCATTGCCACCTGACAATAAATAAAGAGACAAAGAAATAAGTTAATAAGATATTTATGCGTGTTTTCTTTTTACACGGGGAGTGGGTTGAGGTAGCTAGGAGATATAGATAAAATAAATAGTATTCTCTGCGTTAGCAAACATGATAATTATGTATGTTCCTTTACACACACACACACACACACACACACACACACACACACACACACACACATTAGGAGACACGGATATAATTAATCAACCATTTTCTATAGTAACGTGTATGTTCCTGAGAGAGAGAGAGAGAGAGAGAGAGAGAGAGAGAGAGAGAGAGTAACTAGGAGACACGGATACAATAAATTAAGATGTTGAGGTCCTCTGGCTGAATATTGTTTTACCACATCTTCGTGTGTATTTACGAAATAAGAGTTACTTTTATTATTTATCAAGAATGCAGTAATACATTTTCAATTATCTAGAGATGGGATATTTAAGTTTATTCAATTGTAATATAAACATGAGTTATTAATTTTAATAATATAATACTGTTTGGGACCTTTATATGGTGTGTTCAGCAAACCATGATAGCCAAATCACAACTGATCGTGTTTTTGTAAAGCCAGGGCATAACATGTACGGACGGAAGTAATGAAATGGAGGTGGTAATTTATGAATTACGAAGCTTGAGGCTATAGGTTAGTTTTTAGTTACGATTCTTGGAACTTTTTAGTAAGGTAAACCGACTTTGCATTCCTGTAGTATATAATGTTTGTAGCGATGTGTCTGTGATTCGTCAATGCATGATCGATAATATTTAATTTCAAAGGGTGGGATGATCCTGTAGTTGGAAGACGCATGCCAAGTCAAGCTTTGCACGCACCGTACTTTCATGATGCGTGCCCAATAAACAAATGTAAATAGACCTCCACAAACTTTTACGGACTCCATAGATGCAGCAAATTCATCCACCGCTCACATTTCACTTAAACAAATAAAACAAATCTCTCAGTCTACGTGATAAATTAGAGCCACGGTTTACGTGTTTACAAAACCTGCAATCAGCAAATGGAGAATTTCCATAATAGAACAACAGTCTGTACTAATTCGAAAATGCAAGAATGTAAATAGAAACTTTATTGACATTTTTGCATGCATGTCAATTGTAACTGAGGCGTGAAAAAGGTATATAAATTTCATATTTTATGGTATTCCAGGGAGAGTCAAAGAATACTGCAAATCGTTGCTTTTTGAATTATTGTTTTACATACAACAAACTAGATCTGGATGCTATGTATGATCATCTAGCGTATCGAATCGATTGACGTCAACATTTCAGTGGATCAGGTTCAAGCCGGTCAGTTGAAATAAAGCACCCACAGCTGCTTGTGACAGTTTATAAGAATGTTGAGTTCACACTTTGCAATACTTCTAAGCTACAAAGCACAAAGTTTTGTGTCAACCGCGACCACCCGAGGTCAGCAACGCACTCAAACCATTAACAATGGACACGAGGAACCTGAAATATAAATACCCGAAATTTAAAGTCGTCGTCAGATTCCCTGCAAAACTCATGAATACTGGATGTACACGCAAAGACGTTTCAAGAGTGGCGTAAAGTCATGATCAGTAGTGGGTTGGATAAAGATTTATCAGATTGCGATCGACTACCAACCGCAAATCTAGACAATCAAGACAGTTGTACCATCACTGGACTAGTTCGTGCTGCAATTCATTCAGTACGAACCGTCCAAGTAGCGACGACAGTGATAATGATTATGATCTAGACACTATTCCAAAGCAAAACACTCATTTCAATAAATGGATGTTTCCGTTGTATCCAGAGAACAATCACTCTTGAAGTCGCTTAGTTAGAGTACATAACTTTGAATAAATCCGACGTGACGACTACTGTAACCGCCTTTAGAGGAACCTCATCAGCGACATTTGTGTTTATAGAGACATGCAAACAGTATCATATCAACATATACCTAGCCTACAGATTAACCCCCTAACCCAGTCACTATAGATAAACAATTCAAAGGACCATTCATTCAAGGTAACTTATTGGTAATGGTTAAGAAAACGAATATTAAATATTAAATCAAAGGCTGACTTTCCACACGCATTCATCTCAAGAAAACTGCATGTGGGTCACTCACCAGTTTTGAATTCAAACGCAATTTTGTATACCCTTATTTGTTGAACTTTGTACAAAGTTAAGATATTTTCTGTGTAAATGAAACAAAAAAAGACAAGAATACTAATAGTAAATATACCAGATTTTTTCTAACTACATAAAATAGGAATACATTCGTAAAAGTGCGAGTATATGAGCTTTGGTTAAAAATGCACTCTCATCAAATATGACATTGACTTTAACGAACTCAGACTAGCTCAAAATTAATATCCATCTTTTTCATACGGACCAAGAACAGACTTCGGTGCATTATATGTTCTCCAGTCTGAATAAGATTTAACACCGCTGACGAAATAAATCTTGAAACGGAAATAACAGTTTTGATTATTTCATATAACTATGTGTTTCTTATGGGGATTTAATGCAATAACTTATACAAATGATGATTTTATTTATATTAAAGAGTTTCGTTTCTCTCCACCGTTTGATTTTGATGAAACGATTAACGATTTGGATGATATTACATCTACGGTACACGAATTTGTCCTTGCTAAACATAGAATTTTGTAGGGTACTGTATAACACAATCTAAACAATATTTTAACCAAAATCAGCACAAATAAAAATCTTTTTTTCTCATATTCCTATATGTATACGGTCGTGTTTTCCAGTAGAAAGCGCCAGTGGACAACGCCTCATATATTTCATCGAATGAATGTTGTCTTAATTGGCGTATCGCCACGTTAACTTGTTTACATGACGTCAAGATACATATTACGCCACGATTATCTGCTATTACTATTTCACTTTAATATCAGCGGGTATCTTATCTGTCTAGTTTGTAACACCATCTTCACATGTACACTTTATTTTTTTTAAAAACCAAACATGAATACACGGTCTTAAAATATGGAAACATTTTTCATGTTCACCATGCCATTTGTATGCTTTATATGTACATAACTGACGCCATTTTCGTATTAAGCTACGGCTTGTAATCAGGAATGTGAGTAAAATCATCCTGCATTATGCACAGGAATATTGCACACGCGGGATCAGAATTGTGCAACCGACCCGAGGCTTTTCAAAACCAAAAACTATCAGAACATTTCAAATTTGGAAATAGGTCTGTGACTGACTTTTCAATAGCATAACGAACGTTGATAATTTCAGTATAATAAAAAAAATATACCGTTTTGCAAAGAGGACATTGTTTTGGTTTTTGGTAGCACAACAACACACATTTAGTGCCGAGGCACATTGCTATAGCCGATCCTGTCCTGAGAGTCCGACACGCTGACAACTGAATCACCGTTGCTCCTTCCTTCACTAGCTTCCTCAGACGACATGAAGGAGGGTGCATCTGGCTATTCTGTACCACAGACATTCATTACTCACGATCAGAAATTGACGTGTACAGCGAATCCACATAAACATAATATATCGCTTGGGAAGTCAGACGGAAAGAACAAAAAAGATTAATTCTGTGTACAGCATTAGTTCTGATGATATTGCTGAAATAGATAACGGCATCAAACAGCCACAACAAAGTTATAATTAGGCAAATCAAGAAACAATAATGTGTCTTACACCTTTCAGATTATTTATTGTTTCAGCTGAAAACAGGTTCGAAATTAATAATGATATAAATGACGGTAATAAGAATGAAATTTCAGATAAACGTTGGTTTGGACGATAATTTTAAAGTGCAAGAAGAAATTACAATTTATCTGGGAACATACGCAACATGAATCGTTATCAGTCATCAATAATCTCCAAAGGGCAAGCAAAAGTTACGAATAAGCAATGAATTTTGACCTAAATTTAATTAAGCTACACCAGACAAACGGAGAAGACTTAAAAGTGAACATGCAGAAGATTTTTAATGATGAACAACAGCTTTGAAAACGTAAGCGAAGAGCCAAAACATTACATTAGATCTACTCAATGCATTATTTAAATATTTCAACAAATTTGGCGAGAATGATAACACTGAGGAACTTTGTATAGACTGTGATGATGTTACATGGAACGGAGTAAGATATTCTGAACTGTATTAAATCCCAAAAGTGATAATAAGACGCAAACAAATGGTGTAAAACTCCATGAAAATGTCAAGTATACATAAAACTTATTGATATCTATTTTTATGTTTAACCGTATACTCGAGACAGGAATAATTTTAAATGTTTGACTTATGGGGACCTGACTCAATCTAAATGTCATCGTTTTCCAGATGCACCCCATCAACCCGAGAAATAAAATATGTAAGTTGTCTCAGAAAATTATTGACTGCTATTCTAAATCTCAAAATAAATCATTTTCTTACTTTTTCCAATATAATGAAGGCATGGCAGGCTGGATTCTGAGTCTTATAACAAGAAAAGAATCATGTATTTGCACTATATGCCTTAACAGAATTTCTGAAATTCAGAAAACGAACACTATTGTCTTATTTCATCGTCTTTTAATTTTGTTTGACGGGCTGGTTTATGAATGAATTACT
Organism: Megalonaias nervosa; assembly: GCA_016617855.1. Taxonomy (NCBI): domain Eukaryota; kingdom Metazoa; phylum Mollusca; class Bivalvia; order Unionida; family Unionidae; genus Megalonaias; species Megalonaias nervosa. The sequence continues at coordinate 7,061 of JAECUM010054301.1, forward strand.
CTGAAGCAATGTAAATGGTAACGTGTTTTTATATTAAAAAAAATATACATAATTTATATAAAAAAATAAAGTATTGTGAAGTTTGCTCGAAGATAGTCGAGTTTTGTCCAAAGTTTTGTGAGGTTAGGCAAGGAGAAAATCCCTCGCCATTATTGTTCTCATTTTTCCTACCGATCTGAGATCTTTCTTGCAACAAGATCAATGCTCCGGAATGAATATAGATTTAGTATATTTCGAATATCTAAAATATTAATTGTATTGTATGGAAACTATATTGTAATATCCTGGATTGATGCTGACAATCCTAACGCATTTTATAACCATGTGAGGAAACGTAACATCAACTTCTCAGATACAAAGTTATGATATTTGACACACTTAAAACCGGTCCATATAATACATATACATGTACATGTATGTAATTGTACACATCCATATATAGCTTGAAACCTGTCTATAACCTATGAATACACTCATGTACCCATATATCCTCTAATTCATCACAAAGATCGCTACGGTGGCCTAGGCGGTTAGAGCGTCTACCTCGCATGCGGGAAGTCGCGGGTTCGAATCCAGCTGAGTCATACCAAAGGTTTATAAAAATGGTACTAACAGCTGCCTTGCTAGGCGCTCAGCATTAACAGGTTAGTGCTAGGACTGTTCAGGATAATGTGACTGGGTGGGACATGATGATACGTGTCCTCGACATGATGCCTCAGTGCTAGACATCACTATGAACTGCCACACTGCAGATATTGTAGGAATAGGACTAAAATTGTTAAAGATACGTTACAAATCCAGATCACACACACACACACACACACACACACACACACACACACACACACACAATTGACTAATAACGATCATCAAAGACGATATTTCCTTCGTTCACGTAGTAATGTGTGCTAAACATTCATAATCCGATAATTAGGTCTCTTATCACGGCTGATAGTTACCAGCTGGCTGCTGCAACCAGCAATAGATAGCCACTTAACAGCTGGCTGTTACAATCAACTACAGATAGCCACCTAGTTAACAGCTGGCTGTTACAATCAGCTTCAGATAGCCACGCAGTTGACAGCTGACTATTGAGAACCACCTATATGTTGTTGTTTAGCTATGTGTACTAAGCTGATATCGACAACAAATTGAATTATTGATCGATACTTCCAAAACGTTTTTAGAATAAGTTTCTGGATTGAAAAGAAAGCCATTTAAACAGTCGCAATAAATATAATGTATGCAACCTTTCATCTGAAGCGAAGGAATCAATTCCAATATCTATACCATTAGTAGCAAAATGACTAGAAGTAGTATCAGCAGGGCATAATTGTCATGTCGAACTCATGTTAAAGAGATATGATTTCTTAGAGGAGATGGCAAGGCATACAATTTTATTTTATTTTGCTTTACTCATGTAATTGTTTTAAAGTTTACATGTGAACTATCAAAGATTTAGCTCAAAATGTCTCCGATTTGGAGAAGCAAACACAGGAATTAATTAGATTAGATCAAACGATTATATATCCAAGCACATCTACTGCCTCTAGAAGGAACCGAATCCATATATTGTCTAAGACGAGGAATATTTTCTGCTCAAAGTTAACAAAAGCTATTTAATATTACCCATCAACGATATTATAACGCTTCTAACAACGCATGCGCGCTTCTCATCAAAATGTGATCCATCTAACATCTTGTAGCAATTCAATTGTTTTTATTAGATCTGATTCCAGATAAGTGGCTTAATGAGAACATAAATCTGGTTAAAACACACATTTTATTATATGCTTACTTTTTTTCTCCGTTAACTTTTAATCATCTGAATGGTGCAGTGGTTTTCTATATTGTTCATACTGCACGGCACGTATGTATGAAATAGTGTAGTATATTAAGAACTACTTTGTAAACAAACAATGTACTATCACTTAATACACGCTTAAACTTTGCTTTATTAGATTTGTTTGTTTATAAACTAAACAAGCTGTTTCCTCCATTTGAAAGTAGAGGTAAATACACAAATGAAACTTTTAAACAAACAAACGAATGAGCGAGATATTCGCAATGTTAACGACAAACATGAGACGCAGTGATTGAAAATACCATTCTGATAATTTAAACAGTCGTTTAGGAAAAATATTCGTAACTTCTCGCAAATACAATAGTTCAGACAATGACCAGTCCTTTCTGTGGTCTATACAAATAGCACAGAAAAACATCCAGGCTAAGGGCTGTCGCATATCTAACAGAGACGTACCATTTTACAAGTCAGTAAATAATAATAATAATAATGAGGACTTTGTATAGCGCCTAATCTTTAGAAGCTCTAAGCGCTTTACAACATTTGACAACACTTTAAAAAACTTAAATAATGATATGATAACAAAAATAAAACCAAACATCACGAAATTAGAAAACAGAAAACATGCTGTAAATATTTAAGGTAAGGAAACATTATTAGGTCTTTAAGTCTTTTCTTGCAGTTGAAATAGGTGAGTTTTAAGAGCGTTCTTGAATGAGATCACTGTGTCTTTGTGTCTAAGTTCAGTGGGCAATTCGTTCCACGTTGCTGGGCCCTGGTATGCAAAAGAATGTTGTCCATATGATTTCATTTTCATAGTGGGAATAATGAGAATACGAGTGTCAGAAGAGGAGCATAAGTATCTTGCTGGTGTGTACACATGGGTGAGGTCAGATAGGTATGTTGGACTGGAGCCCGTCAGTGAAACGTAGCACAGAGAACAAATTTTGTGTTTAATTCTGGATCGTATGGATAGCCAGTGTAGGGTACAGAGCAGGGGAGAGGCGTGCTCTGATCGTGGTACTCTAAGGATGATCCGAGAAGCTGTGTTTTGAACTTTTTGAAGTTTCTGGAGTAGATATTGAGACGAACCAGACAGAATTGAGTTACAATAGTCCAGTCTTGAAAGTACTAAGGAACACACAAGTGTTTTAGTGACATCAACTGAAAGATACTTGCGAATGGAACTGATGTATCTCAGCTCAAGATATGCAGCCTTGCATATGTTCATGACATGTTGGTGAAATGAGAGGGTACTGTCGAGAGTTAAACGCGATATTCGAAAAAAATTCAACTGAAGGTTTTGGTAGGAAACTAAAAGCCTCAGAGCCAATAAGCCAGAACGATGACAAAGTATTATTTCCGCTGGCTAAATGAATTGACACACAAGACCTCCTTTGCAATTTTCCCCGTTTAACTATTTTGATACAATGTTAGGGAGCGATAGAAGATATACACTGTATGATACAGGCCATAGCCGGGGTACCTCCAACACCAAGTATGCAAGTGACAGGACATAAATATATGTCTTATTTAGCTAGTAATAAGAATGGCAATAAATATTGTTACATTTATGTATCTTGAATTTTCTCAAAATTTACTTTCTTACAAATCCGAATGACGTGACCCATGTCATAGAGAACCTGATACACACCGAAATTGTACAGTAATTTCGACTACATTTCCAACTGAAATCACATTCTTCTTACTGTACTGAATTGACTAAATAAATCCAGTCCATCTTAAGCAGAACAGCAGAATTGAGGTGGATTAACAAAAAATTAAAATTGATATATTCGAGACTAGCCGGAAAAGATTTTCAGTGCGTATTCATTCAAAATGCGACATGCTTATCAATTTGAAGTAGACCAAAACGAGAATGTTTTTTAAACTAATGACGAGCGCTCGACGGAGTTTAAAAGTCGCTATTGTTGCAGTGTATTGATGAATCTACGGTTGTGTATTTATTTTGAAATACAGCATAAATTCAATTACTTTGTTTCTTATAGTGTATCCATTTATTATTAAGCCTTAGGTAGGAAACCAAAATCAGTAAAGGTTACTGCATTTGTATTGGAAAATATGAACTCGTGTTTCTTGGACTAATTCTGCAGTCCCTAGGCCTTGCAGTATGACGCAGGAAAAAAACTCGTTCATATTGTCCCATACAAATGCAGTAACCTATAGTTATTTCTCTTTCAAAGAGCATTTGAAATTTTTAAGAACTGCTGTTTCCCTCAAGTTGAATTTAACTTACGTGTAAAGTAATGTTTGTCCGTCGCAGTCTGTTTGTTACTCATGCCGAGGTATCTAATATCAGATCCTTCTAAATTAATCAGAAGTATTTGACATACAAATATAGAAATCGTATATAATTTCTGAATGAGTATCCATACTATTTTGGACACCTAATTCATTTCAAAGGTACATTACTCCAATTGTCTAGGATCGAAATAACCTACTTGAGTTGCTATACAATAAAACACAAAAGCAATTCCGTTTATATTAATAAAAGTAAGTTGTAATTCAGAGATAACCAAATGTAGAAGAGTGGGAGAAATGCAGTTGTAGATTAAGGTTCTCCAAAAGATGGACTGTATATAAATAAAATATATTTGGCATATATTGCAAAGAAGCATACTGAGATGGAGATACATATGTATATGGTAAACGACAAAACCTTAAAACCCCGATAGAAGAAGGCCAGAACTTGAATTGACTCTTCTGCTTTCAATGATTTTTCTTTGTTAACGTTAGTCTAAACCAGTGTTTCCCAAACGTTTTGGCCACGACCTAAAAAAAAAAATTTTTTCTTATCTTTACGACCCTGTTTCCACATTTTGATATGTTTTGCCATCATCAAATATAAAAATTCCTGGCGACCCTCCATGACCCTCCAGAATGTCCTCGCCACCCTGATGTAGGTTACTACCTGGGGGATGGGGAGAACCATTGGTCTAAGCTGAATAATCAAGATTTAAGACTGAATATAAATGTACCAATCAAATCTTACTCATGATATAGGACACGTATTGGTGAAATTTCCACATGGTCTTGAAAATATCAGTCTGAATTATACTTGGCTAAAATTTTTCCATGCCATATACATATCCTAATAATTGGCCAGTTTGGAAATTTTGATATTGTTTACGGGAATAAAAACAAGAATTTTATAGCAATTCTGACAGCACGTTTTTCAGAATTTGTGACCAGGAAATGATCTAGTACCATACCTTAGAAGAAAGAAACAAAATATAAATATCATGTTTTAGAGTTACGTTTTTCCTAATTCCCGTTATTCTTCTCATGACTCGTCTGCATATTAGGCTATAGCAATCTATAAGCAACAATGTCTGAGAGAATGAACAAAACTCATATCTCAGCACACATCAACGGATCGTCAAAATATACAAAGGTAAATAAGTTTTGATCAAGGAGTATTCCTTCTCATAACCCATCTTCAAATGAAGTTATTCTAATATGCATGTAACAATGGCTGAAAAAATGAGTTAGACTTAAAAATTATCGCAGGTTACAAAGCCTGAAATATATTCCACAGCGATCCTAATTTTTCTGGCAAACACAGTATGTTTAATTTGACATAAATAAATCAAATTACATTACAGAATAGAATGTCATCTAAGAAACTTACTGAACGCATACTGTAACCTAAATGTTGTTGGTAGAAGAAAGACAGGCAAACAGACAACAAATCCGCAGTTAATTTGCCAGCTCCAAAAATCAATGAAAAATTTGAGATGTCCAATATAAAAAATGGCGAGATCTTTGACTTCCCCGTCTTAAAGAAAGATACCTTGTATTCGCGATTCGTGATGAAACATTAGAACATATTTCTTATGTAGTCATGAAGCTATTGTTGTATTGTTCATCAAACTGTTTTGTCTAATATTAGAACTACTACTTACCTCTATCGACTACAATCACAACCAAGGCAATAAAAACCAGCATAGTTTATCTCTTGTTGTTAGTGTTGCTTATGATCTTTAGACAACCTTTGACTCCACTTCCAATGCTTGCCAATAATGTATTCGATAATGTCAGTGCTCTGCAATGATCTCCTCTAGATATGAACGTCGGTTTATATGTGGCAGATAGAATACGAGTCTGGGATAGTCTGATAATACAGCAGGTTTATTATGAACAAGAGTCGAAAAATGGGTATCCAATTAAAATATTATAGATGAAGATTTATTGAATGTGTTAAAACATGTACGTATTTAGACACACTGTAGATATACAGAATGTCTCCTCACAAGAGAATCTTCTCGTTATAAAATTCTTAATGTAATTAAAGGAACTGATCTTTATTAATTGTTTCGCTAGATAACATCCAGTTTTGACTATTTCCCGGTCGCCCTTGAAGTTTTAACTGATTCGATCATTTATCCGCTTGAATCTTCCTATACACATTTTCCCATCCGCAAAGATTCCGCTACTTGGGGGGTTGGGGTTGAACTTGAAACAGTTACTGTAAAATGGTCTGTGAAATATATATGAAAAAGATATATATCATTTAGGACTTATTACTATTTGGAGTTGACTCCTTCTTAGGAATTATACCGTCAGTTTCTAAAGCATTCAAATGAGGGCAGTTTTGCATCAAAAGCTTCCAAATTCGACTCCCTATCAGACAAGATAACTAATGCCAAAGAATAAATGTATTTATTCCATGGTGAAAACTCGCATACGTTTCCAAATTCCTCACAAAAGTGGTTGTCCATTTACAATTTGAAACAGTACTGACATAATATCATCTGCAAACGTTGACCTTTCATATAAACTAATCTCTGTCAGTTATGAATTTATTCCCGAAAGAACTCACAGAAAGGGTTGCAAAATATCCAGACCTAGTCCTTTTCAGGTCTTTCCTCTAAATGATTTTTATCTGCAATATGAAACATCCAAATTTCCTAAATATGGAGGGATTTTAGTAATATTTAAAATTGTTTGGGTAGTTATGGCATACGAATAAAATTTAATACTACTGCGAATCTTCTTCTCGCACGGTCAAAAGCTCACTTGAAATAATGAAATAAATGAACACACAGAGCAATTACAATTTCAACACTTCCAAAATATATACTAAGTACTAGACAAAACAGATTTGAGTATTTCACATATAACATAATTGCTATAACAGCCAGTCAAAATGGCGATGTAGCTGTAGTGTGTTTATCATTCAATTACGATGATATGATTTCCCTTGACTGTAGCTATGTATAGCATCAGTACAGTATGTATAAATTGACCTGCAAGTTAACAATAATTTGAGACTCAGACAATGGTTATAAATATCGCGGATATAAGTATAAAAAGATGTGGCAACGCCAGATTGTTTGGTCGACATATGTCGGATCTCACTATTATAGATTTATACGAATCAGATAATAGTCAGGGTAGACCAGCTAACTTCCTTTGTGGAAATAGCCTTAATTGTCACAGGAAGGTAAATAGACCAGGAATCAGCCCGTCACCAAAGCTTTTCACTCTTGGGTTTGGATAGAGAACAGATGACTACGCTACCGTATATGTTCATCGATTGCAGAAGAAGTACAAAATTCAGCAGGTCTTGTATTAGGTAACTAGGGTGAGCTTTTGACAAATGTTATTATTATCTGCTTACATCAATAAAATAAATCGACTTATTTGGTACATAAAAATAAACGCTACACTTTTACGCTGTAATGAATTCAACAATTTTCAGAGGGCAGATATAAATATATTACGATTTTTGCATAAAGGCATGATCGTCTATCTGTAGGTGTAATAATGCTAATTGCTTTACAAGAATGACAGGCTCAAAGCGTCGAAAGTTGCTCGTGTTGAACAATAATATTCATGTTTTTAATTTGCTGATTTCAAGCTAGAAAAGGTATACACCAATGTGTCTGAGAAGATCCGGATCCGCAAATTTCATTTAATGATAATGCTATTGAAATAAACAGCATCAACTCCAACAGAAAGATAGCTAAGTCAATGCGGTACGTGGAAGGAATATATTTTGCATTTCAGGTGGCTAAATACACGTATTTCTATTCTGCTAAATGTAGATTAGAACTTGAAAGTTGCTTATTTGAATTTATATGGTCAATTTATATCGATTGAAGAAAAGAAAACCTAAGGTGGATAATGTTACTTTTAAAAGAGTACATGGTGAATCAGTATATGAAAACATTACCAGAGCCAACTATAAGAATGACGAAAATTGACCCAAGATTAAAACCTTTCGTTCAGTTGAAAGGATGTTAAACTACACGTTTTACAGTCATCCTGGTGGTTTGTCGGTAACACATAAGCCATTTATCAAGGATAAAGCATTCCACTAATGTTTAATTCCGTTTTAAATCAGTGATAAAAACAGTATTTGCGATACCTTTTTGCAAGTTTGAAATCCAGTTATTTATACAAATATCATTCAACATTGGCAACAAATAAACAAATTAGGAATCTTTTAAAAAAAATAAATTTTATTAGAAAGAATGGTTAACTGAACATCTCAAAAGCTGTTGTATGACAGTTGAAAAAAATATCGGGTAATGAAAAATTACATAAACATTGATAGAATGACTCAGACAGTTTAAATGTCATTAATTGAATGTATAGGAACTCATTCATGCATTTTGCATTTAACTGGTCAAAAGTTAATGTAACAAACGGAAAACATAAAAAACACTGATAGAGGAAAGTAAAGAAATATGAATTCAAATATCAGAGGCGTAAAGAATGTGAAACAGTAATGAGATAAAATGATATTACAGTGGAAAAATTTAAAATAATATTAGGGATATCAATAAACCTTACGCTGAATGTGTTTTAATCTATACACATGTATTTCAGGTACAGACATACAGACAAGTGTAGCAAGACGACAACATTGGAGGTCTGTCTAGTTCTAAATAATAGGATATAATACAAGCACAACACCTTACCCTAGAGCTGCAACTAAATTGAATAGCACAAATTGGCTAATTGGTCATAACCAAATTAACAAACAAATATTTAGAGATATAAATATACAGAGATATAACAACAGGGCCACCGGCCCAAAAGACATTGAAAACAGTTCTTATGACAACATAACCACAAGCCTAGGGCCATCCCAAACACCAAAAATAAAAATAAAAAGGCAACAAAAAAAAAACAAAAATGACCAAAAACAAACCAAAAGGAAAACAAAAGGAGACCAAAGAAAACAAAACACACCCCTATAGAACGAAAAGCCAGTGGCTATTCCCAATTGTGTTAACTGTTTTAATTCATTTTCCAAAATAATATCTTACGTCTTAAAAATACAAATTACCCATTCAATGAAACAATTCAACCTTGTGTTTATGTAAGGTTTCAGCTACGTAATATATGTGTCCAGATATATTCTTATTCTGTCAGGGACTTTCATTTTTTGTATATACAATGGTTTAAATTGGTCCTTTATTATAGACAGCCTTTAAAGAACACAAATCTGCCAACAGCTATGGCAGGCTATAAGATAACTCCATCCTTATTATATATGATTTAATTAGAACAATATTCTTCATTCTATAAGCAAATAAAAGGCAGTGTCTTTACCCCAGTTTTATTAGTTTTAAAGTTACTACGAATCCAAGTTAATAATGCAGTGAATACAAAACTACTATCAAATATTTGGCAATGTATCCACCTGGCTAACAAAAGCCTGTTTATTGTAGATTGATATAAGAAAGAAACAACTTACTTACAGGGGATATGCCGAATTTCTTTGCTTATCGCTCCTGCTCTTCACTGTTGAAATGTTGTGTTCCATTTTTGTATATATGAAATTCTGTGTTATGATTCAATATATTTCATCAGTATGCAACTTTGATGACAAGAGAATCTGTGCCATGCTTAAAATAATTTAGTAGTGTGTATTTGATCTAACTTAATTTTATTTTTATTGGGAAGTATTTTATTTCTGAGGAGGTAACAAAAGTCCCTGATCAAGAAGTACCAATAATATTGCATAATGATGGGAAATATATGTCGTGTTGTAAACACGTTATTGTTGAAAAATTTGAGAATCAGCATAATACCCTTAAAATGTACATAGAGTTTTGTGTTGTTATTTCTTTTAAGAAAAAGAACAATTAGAAATCTTGATGGTTATTGGTTTATGGGTAAATCATTTTATTAACTTGCCAAAAATGTAAACGATGATACATTCACAAAAACGATCACATAAATTTACTTATCGTAACAACACAGTGAAGCTGGCAGTGATATAAACATTAAACCTGGATTTCTGAGTAAATATATTTTTTCAGTAAGTAGCTGAACTACCACCAATCGCGAAATTTTATTTAAAATTTACTGGATAAGGAATTAACCCTAACGATTACGAATACGTAAAATGTGTTATCAAACATTTAGAATTAAATGCTCTCGGCTATCCACACCACTACTAAGTTAAAAAGATACTTTAATATTATGTTATTCTTTTAAAAGAATTTAGATTTGTGTATGTGTGAATATTTATATAGCAGGTTTATCCGATTATTTTAGTACAGCGTCACCAGTTCACGAAGCAAGGATGACAATAAATAAGGTCGACGTAGAGTTCCTACCCCACTAAGATATGTTTCTAATGATTGAATATTGAACAAGAGACTTGATAAGTACTAATATTATATCTAATAAATATGCTGAAGCATATCGCGATTATTATAACGACCATCAATGTGAGAAGCATTATAAATACTAGAAAATACGATGCATCAAGGTCTAGTGCATACATGAGGTAGATATATTCCATTCATTTATATGGCTAGGCAATGAAAAGATTAATTGGGCAAACCACGAATAAATTGAAAATTTATGGCTTAGAGTTTGCAAGAATCTTAAAGTAGTTTTTGAAGTACCAATTGATTTGCACGCCAATTCAAAGATGATCCTTTAGCACAAAAGACAGTAATTTCTAGTGACGATGATCTATCTCTTTTATAAAGAAAATTGGCAGAAGATAGAAAACGTACAAAACATTCAGTACGCAAGCTATTATGAACGCTAAAATGCAAAGAAAATCATGCCATTCAAAATCAAAATTCACGGAGCAGACGTATTTTGAACAAGAGCCGGGGCTAAACTAATGCACATAATTAAAACATCATTTTCACAATAAGGCAACTAATGACTTTTTGAAATATTTTTTTTCAAATAATATAGTTTTTGAGATATTCAATAATACCGTCTTTGGAATGAAAACCAAGAATTAGGAACGATCAATTATGTAAAAATATGTTCTCATGAAAAGAAAGTTTTAAATTTCCAAGGATATTTCGTCTGCAAAAAGAACAACATAAGATGAAGATATGGAATTAGTTTAAGAAACAACAAATGAAATTAGCAAAGCAAGTTTATGATGACATTGTAGTACTAGAAGCAAGAAAGTTGTTATTGTATGACTTTCTTTACAGCAAACTAAAGAACAGTGGACGAAACATACAACCTCTACAATGACATTAAACAAATTACACACTTGTACAACACAGTCAAATTAAATAAAGTATAACATATAGAGGATCTCAAATGGGTAATGATTTAATACTGAATTTATGAAACAAGTTGAATAATGTCCAGCTTTTGCGAGCCTTGGCGAGCAAAAGCTGGACATTATTCCACGAGTTTCATAAATTTAATATTAAATCGTTACCCATTTGAGATTCTTTTTATCACATAGTTTTTATTTCAGTGAAAATTATTTAGATAGAAAGAAGAACGAATAATTTCGTTCATTCTGACAGACGGTGCACCTTTCATTTGTTGTGCATAAAATATAGTCCCAAACAAAGTTGAACTGGTAAAAGTAGATTGTACTTTTTTACAAACTATAAATCAAAGAAAAGCTTCCATCCGAATAAACAGAACATTTTATAACGACAAAATCATTTTTCAAAACAGAATGATCAATGCGATGTGATGCTGCCACATTGTTTGATACGGTACACAGTACAGTAGGCCGACAGTAGAGTACACGTTTACCCTAAAATGTCACTTTCAGAACTAAACGTTACATTGTTGCGATTTTTATGTGAAATAGGATTACCGGATGCAAAAATTCCCACATTTACTGCAATGCATTTGTGACCGGATATTTGCAGTGTTTTATCTGGAACAATAGACTG
>JAECUM010054303.1:0-35944 GCA_016617855.1 Megalonaias nervosa
TGATGATGAAATATATTTTATAATGATTATGATGGCACAAAAATTCCCAGATTTATATTATCGTTAATTGATGTTATTAGAGAAGGACCGAATCGTGAAAAGGAAATAATTAATGAAAAAGTCATTAAATCAACATCAGACCCGATTAATTCTGAATACACACTTGTACTCGTCAATTTACAAAATCTTTTTTCTTCCCTACTGCAGCATTATAGCGATGGTATAAAACAACAGATATTGAAACGATACAACACTCAAATAAAATTGTATCAGATCTAGTTATTGCTAATCGGGCTGTTATTTTAAAAGCAACTGATCTAAAGGAATCCCTGGTGATTTAGGAGATATAATGTCTGGATTTAGACAATTATTTCTTGATCATTACAAAATAACAGAAGATCAATTACAAAAATTTATAATATCAGGATTTGATACTGCTGAACTAAAAAAATAAATTAATGATATCATCAATAAAAACTTTCCCAAGGTTCTCGCAGCATGGAAAAAAGTAGCCCCGCCAGCGGTTATTCTCAAACACAACAATGATCCATACGGTGGAGGTCGTCATATTTCACCAGGTATTGTCAATATAACATCGACGATCGCAGTCAATCTAGTATGTGATGTAATTGATAGCAGCTCTCAAGTAGACCTTGAAAAATCTAACCAGTCCCAGCAAGGATACATTTTATACTCATTTACCCCTCAAGTATCACCAGGACATTTAATTGTATCAGAACCAATGAATCCTGTTTATCTGAGATGTCATAATCCACTGTTATCAAGAATACATTTCAAACTTACTGACCAGATCGGACACCTTCTGGATTTGAGAAATGAATCACTTAATATAAATCTGTATGTGAGATCGTAGAACAAAAACATTTTAATAAATTATCAGAATAAAAAATAAATATTATTATCAGAATAAAAATAAATCTGATTCTGAGTAAATATTATTAACAGAATAAAAAATATAATTATCATAATTATTATTATATCAGAATAAATCAAAATCTGAATAATTATCAGAATACAAATTATTATTATTATTATTATTATTATTATTATTATTATTATTATTATTATTATTATTATTATCAGAATAAAAAATAAATATTATTATCAGAATAGGATAATTTATAACAGAGACGGATATTATTTATTCTGAGGTCTCTATCATCGATAACGGATCGGTACATGTCATAGAATAATATTAATAAATGTACCGATCCGTTATCAAATTGAGGCAAATGATAGAAGTTTACTCATTCTGGTTTCTCTATCGTCGGTGAGGGATCAGTACATACACACATGAAGCGAGATAACTTCGTCATGAACATGACACGCTTGATCAATCGCATTGATTGTATACTTTCTAGGCCTTGGTTGATCTCGTTCGTCAAGTCGGATGTCAAGTCGGGTTCCAGGACCACAATAATTATATCCAGGAAGATGTTTTTCTCCATGGTATTTGGCCATTGGAGTTCTTATAATTTTCCTAGTGAAGCAGCGATATCACCGCCCTTGATATTCATCAAGGACGAAATAAATCTGTATTTGCTTATACCACATTTCACACACTTGCCTGTAAGTGCACGCTTTTTATTTATTTTTAATTATTGTTGATAATCTACTGGTGGGGGTGGGCACTCTGCATCGAACACAATATAAATTCATATTATTTATTATATGGATATAACTGACTTCTCAGCGACACGAAAGCAGGAGCCAGTCAAGCATCATCGAGCACTACCAAATTCTATCAGAGCAATTATCATAGGTCCATCTGGGTCTGGTAAAACACAATTACTACTTAATCTGATAATGAGATGGCTCAAGTGGGATAAGTTGTACTTGGTGGCACCATCTGTATATGATCAACGATGTTATGAAGTACTTAAAGATTTTAATGAAAATGCAAAGTTGCTGGACGAGGATGATAATGATATTATTGATTTTATCACCGATATTGATGAAGCCCCATCTGTTGATGACCTCGATGATTTATTAATAATCTCGTAGTATACGATGATGTGATGCTGGACAAACAATCAAATCCAGCTCGGATATTTTCTCGAGGCAGACACACAAATACTGATACTATATATGTTACTCAGCGATATACACAAATACCTAAAGTGATCAGAGACAATTGTAATCTTTTAGTTGTGTTTAATGGAGTCGATATACATACTCTGCGAAATATTCATCAAACTTGGTGTTCAGGAGATATGGATATGATTAAATTCAACAACTTCTTTTCAAAAGCACAAGCTACCCCACACCTATTTATCACGATAAATTTACACGATCCTAGGTTGAGGTATCGTATAGGTCTTGATAAAATCTTTGGATAAAAACCAGAGCAGCAGAGAGGGTGAACGATCAACAGTGAGTGTCCGGGTACGAAAATATACACACCATAGGAAATGAAAATAAACGTCAGCGAAAAAACAACAAAATAAGCTAACCCAATTAGAGAGAATCTCGGTCGGTTAGAGGCTTCAGTGGGAACCTTTATTTTTCAAACAAAGACAATTCAAGCAACTCTGTCCAGCCGCTCTGCTGCTTCTGTGAAACATGTCAAATCACAGAATACTATACCGCAAGATATGGAAACACTAAGAAGACGAGGGCAATCCCTATTTGCTTTCGCATTTTGCATAAATGGACGCAGTGATGTGCTCCTTATTCTCGCTGATGTATTCAGTAGGCATAACTTGGTGGTGACCGGGATCGAACTCATGAAACCTGATACTCCAGTACTCTACTTATCAAGCTGAAGAGGAAACTTCTCTAGTCCAATCCACAACTCACCTATACATTTTGTTTGTGGGGTGTGTGGGTGGGAAATACCGATCCATCAACACCCAACACTTTGGGGATGGTCACTGCCAGACCATAGCCGGATGAGTTTTCTTCCTTAACCGAATTATATTTGTTGCCATTATTGGATTTGCTTGGCACAAACTGGTGGCAACCGGAACTGAACCTCTGCTTCCTAATTCAAAGTCATGAGCTATATAAATGGAAATAACGAGTAAACCTTTGGAGCAGAAGGCAGTAAAGATATTGCTAGAATCTACAACACCACAGTGTTGTGAAGATATATTTACATGCAAAACGATATAGCACGAACTGAAGCTCCCGCTCTAAAGTCGTGCCTTTAATCATGTTTTATGCTTAACATACGCATAGACGGATCCATGTAAATTTGGAAGGTGGTTGTCGTGCGTACGGAGGGTTCCAAATAGGTGATGCAGGGTCAAAAGAGCGGATTATAGAAAAGTGATTGGAAATGTGTGCGTACCAGATGACCACTTTAAAGAAATTATATGTGATTTTATTAATATAGAAGAAGCTGATTTTGAAATGAAAAGAGACATATGTTCCCTAATAAGAAAGGGATGGGTGGTGCGTGTAGACACTCAGCTCTAGAGCCGCCTAAGACGTATGTGTCAATAGCCACTTATTTTAATAATCTCTGCTGAAAGTTAGTTGAAAAATGTATGCATAGGACAATTTACATAGTGCAACCACATTTATTTTATTCTGGACAGTATTTCTTGTAGCCTGTTCCATTTCCTAGTCAATGAAGAATTTTTGTGTCAATATTTATACCAGAAACTTTGAAATATTGATATAACGCAGACATCAGAGATTTCTAAGTACCATCAAGAGTAAATTGTCAGCATATTGAGATAGAACATTGACAATATTATCTGTGCTAATTCCACTAGCACTGTAATAGTTTCGTATCATATGGGTTTCAATGTCTGCATACAGGATAAAAATATATGGAGAGCATAGATCCTCTTATCTACATCCTCTTTCAATACCAAACCAATTGGAGTCCTTACCATCAATAATTACACAGGAATTTATATTTGGATTAAAGGTTTTATCCAATTTGTCTTACTTAATTAAAATTTAAAAGTACAAATTGCTATCAATAAAACTGTGTCAAATGCTTTAGCAAAATGAATCAAAAGAGGCAGTCATTAAATTTTGTATGTTTGGTATAAACTATTAAATCATAAGTTTCTAATGTACACTCAAATGAAGTGGCAGCGCAAACCTTCCAGGCGTCCGGGGGCAATGTTTCTTTAGTCACGCCCCTCCGAGGTGTCTGTGGGGACTGTTCTTTACTTACTTTACCACAGAGAGCAGTTTTTATATCAGTTGCCGACCTCCATCCAATCCCGGTTTACCCATTAAGCACACTAAGCACTTGCTTAGGACACCAGTCCAACAGGGGCATCAGAAAAAAAAAATCAGATTAATTGTTGATGATGAAATTTAAGAAATTTTAGGGGGGGGGCGAACCATACCTGAAATGCTTTATCTGGCTCTGCCTCCACCCCACCCACCCCCACCCTCGTTACACTAAAGTGAGGTGACATACTATGAGAATTGCAGCTGACCCAAAAATTTGAAAAAGTTCCCAATGGCGCCCTCCCTATGACTGAAGCGCGGGGGCAACTGCTCCAATTTATAATCCTTTTAGGAATTCCGTTTGATCCTTGTGTATATTTGTGGGGAAGCAGTTTTAATCCTACTTGCAATAAACGCACAAGCATCTTTATATGGTACATTTAGAAGTGAACTGGGTCTCCAGTTGATATATATTGAAAAAGTGTATCCCCTTTTGGCATACATATAATAACTTCTTTACGAGTGGCAGATAATTCACCAAATTCGTATCCAACGTTAATGGCGTTCACCAATATATATATATATATATATATATATATATATATATATATATATATAGTATCTTGTTATAGAATTGGTAAGAAAAATTTTTTGCTTTCGCAGGACTGTGTACACTTAATTGACAAGGTGATGACAACAGAGACTGAAGCAGCTTTCTCAGTTTGACTCGAGGAAAGTTACTTTGTCATAGAACTGTAAATAAAGTATTATGTATCCATATCGGAAGATTCTCATAATAAAAAATATTTGAACGGTACAGTTCATCAACATGTCTTAACAAATACAACAAAAACCAAAATTAAAATAAAAAAATTAGTTAGGATCATCACTATCGATAGGTCTTGGAAAGTTGCTCGCTAATCTTGTTCTTCGACGTGACCATGGGCAAGTTCAGGGAGATTGTGTAAGTCACGTGAAGTTAGGTTTGCACAGCACGATGGAGCGATGGAGCAATAAAGCGATTAAATTACCACAGCTCCATAACATCACATCATCGCATCGCTCCTTCGCTCCATCGTGTAGTACTTGACCGGGCGTTGGAGCGATGAAACGATGCGATGACACGATGAAGCGATGCGATCGAGTTGTGAAATTACCATCGCTCCATCGTTCCATCGCATCATTCCATCGCATCGTTCTTTGCTCCATCGCCCGGTCAAATAGTACGCAACGGAACGATTGGCCCTAACATGATTCCATATTATAAGCCGCGTCCTCAGTGTTATACTGGCCGTAATATATCACAACAGTAAATGGCACCATCGGCGAAGGATCCTGTTTCACAACATCAAACGGTTTATTTGACTGGCCCTAGTGGTTTTGGTAAAACTGGGGCTATAGAACTATTCAAGGGTTTCACTGAAACCAATTCTGATATGGTTGTTTTAACGCCTACTCAGAGGCTTGCTATAGAGATGAAGGAGAGGGGAGTTAAGTCACATACTTACCACATTTTCATCAGATGGAAAGGAGATAAAAGGACTCCCAAAAGAATGGACTAGAAATACATCCCCAAACTCATCATTTGGGACGAGATTTGCACTGTATCAAAAGAAGTTTTACAAATATTTCGTGATTTGTTACAAACTCAATAAACTACTACTGTCATGTGTGGAGATCAGGGCAACATCCTCCATTCACGGGAGAATCGTCACATAGTTGGCTAAAAGGTCATATTGATTATTGTGAAGAGATGTAGAGAGATCATAGTGCCATAGACAAATCACTGAAAGAGTTAAACATTAAAATTAGACTTAAATCTGACAGCGATTGATGATTTTAGGAAGTTATGGTGCCCTAACAATCTTATAGTTGCAACCAGCAAAATAATTCGTTACTCACTTCAGTCTGAATTTAGTCTTCATACGGAAAAGTTTCCCGAGTTGCAAGTTCCACTGTGTTGTCGTCCAACAGATACATGTCTTCATAATATTCTCTTGGCGATTCCAGGTTCCAGCGGCAAGCAGCAAAAACTTGTTCTTATAGACGCCCCTGAAGCGGCACTCGCTTCATTCCATGACCCTGCACAACCATCAAGCTGGACTATAGGATATGCAATAACAATTCATTCAGTGCAGTACCAGTATATGGATTGTTGATGACTGTTGATGACTACGTTGAATGGTCAAATTTAGTATGTTTATCAGGATCAAGAGTTACCATAATGTCTCAGCTATATAGGATAGTCCACATGTGCAGCAAGCTGTTCTGCAACAATAATCAACCTCAAGAGGAGACTAAAGTCCCTGGCGTGCCAATACCTGGCACGGTAAAGAAAAAATTAGCTGGTTATCAGCGAGATGACAAAAAATAAAATAAAAAAAATAAAAAAAAAAATAAAAATAAATAAATAAATAAACACGTGTTTGATCTTGTTCCTAAATTCAACATGACCCCGAGAAAACCACAAAATAATCATTGCTCTCAGTGTAACACAATAATGTTAAGACAATAGTTTCCTAAGGACCCACGGCAATTTACCGCTTAGAGAATTGATAGTAGCCGGGGTCATACACGCGAAAATGTCATGCTGATATGTCTTGAATGTAATCGACCTTGAGGAGCTACACTCCAGAAGATGCTAAATTAACGCAGAAACCATTCTGGTGGTAATTGTGTATTTTGAAGATTTACCTAAATTTGTTCACGGACAAAAATCCACGTTGAGGAGTCGAAGAATCTAGTCTGTAGATTTCAGACTTATCCGTAGATCTTGCCACACTTGAAATTTTATGTGTGGTTACACTTCAGATAGGATCAGTTGCTTTTTTGCCATCTTCAAGTTCACCAGGTTCATATAAATACCTGACTGTTACGTTGCTACCCAGCACTGGTTACTGTGAGACCTGAAGTCGCTTAGCCTGTATGCGTTTATTTGCGATTGCATCGATGGGTTTCATAGAAATTCCACGTGTGGCTTCGTTGTTTAACGCGGCTATTACGCTTAGTTGTCTTGCAATCTCTTCACGAGATCGAGTGTCAGTACCGGAGCGTTTCTTCATCAGTAATTCCTGAGCATACTGATGTGCAAACAATCGCTCAGCAAGTGTTTGATTAAATCATTCAACGACTGCCCGTTCACGATGTATTGCGACATGTCCACGTCTGATTTTAACATTATGTTTCTGCATCAGCGATGATACTGCATCAAGAAATTGTTTGCTACGATCAACCTGTAGCATTCGTGGCCAATGTAGGCCACCACGTTGATAAATTAGTTCAAACGTGGCTGCAACTTCAGTTGCTGTTTTAGTTGATAATGGTTCAGCTTCTTTGTATCTACTTGCAACGTCGGCGGCAGTCAGTGCGTATTTGTATGTGCTGTGCTAGACACAATAATGTCGTGTGGCACAAATAAGATATCTGCTTGATGAACTTCGTTGGGAATGCTGACATCAAACCATCCATACTTAATCGTTTTAGGTGGTGGTAGATAGATTTCCCATATTGCCTGTTGGGATAACCAGTCACCTGCTGCATCAGCGAGTTTGCTAATCGCCGTTTCATGTATCCTCTTGGACTATAATACATCGATTCCATTATTAAATATCAGACAATAGATTACCGCTCTTTGCCGTTCTTACAAACCAGTTAGCCAGTGACTCCCTCATATTTTTTTTTATCGACTTCAGCGTATGAATCAGCTTGACATCAGCGATATGTCGTTGTTGTTGTTGCAGATCTTTATTTGTATACACGACGTCATGAGCATGGCACGTTTGATCAATCATATTCACTTGAAATTCTCTAGCTTTTGGTCGGTTTTCCTCGCCAAGTCTGATATCAAGTCGGGCTCCAGGGCCACAATAATTATATCCCGGAAGGTGTTTACACCAGGATACGTAGTCCATGGAGTTCCTGGTAAATTTCCCGAGAGCCGTGGATATATCACCACCGGTGGTTCCAGAAGACAACAAACTTATATTTTTGTACCGCATTTTACGCACGTATCAGTAAGTGCTCGCCTACGATTCTTTTGTCGTTGTTGTTTTTAATCCTCTGGTGTGTGTGTATGTGCGTGTATGTGTGTGTGTGTGTGCGTGTGTGTGTGTGTGTGTGTGTGTGTGTGTGTGTGTGTGATTTGGATTTTTAACGTAGCTTTAACAATTTTCCAGTCATATCGCTGCGATGTCTGCAGAGAGGCAGTTTATAGTGATGTCTAGCACTGGGGCATCATGCTAATCCACTGGTATCCTTGACCATCTTGTATCAAACATATATAGATTCATGATTATAAATAACTGATTTCTACAACATGAACGTAGTCTTCATTACTCTTGTAATATTAGATAGAAGGTTCGTTTGCTTTCTTTTCAAATAGACCATTCAAGGGGGGGGGGTCGCCCTAGCGTCTTTTTTGGGGGGATAGAAGGTTTATTTATTTTTAAAGTAAACCATTAGAATATCAACAAGGGTTGCCGGTCCACCACTTACCACCACCCGCTGCTAAAGGAAACTAGAGGGGTTTGGATGGATTCGCTGGTTGGTGTATGGCTAACTATATGTGATAATACTTTACCTTGCAAACCAAACCTTTTATTTCACAGCTGAAACTAATCATGTCAATAAAGCGCAAGACGTGTTGATGATTTCACTTGAAAGAAACAAACTCCTCTTCAAGTGATGACAATCACACTGATGGTATCGTTCTACAGCTTGAAGACTCTCATTATCATCAGTATGTTTGTCAGACAAAAATTATTACATTATGACAATTTCTTGATAGTTAATCTTAGAAATTTGATTGCAAATTCACATAAAATTTAATAATAGGACATTTGCATTTCAATTTAATCAAGTGTAAATTATTAATCTCAGTAATGCATGTTTCTTAGCCTTATAAGGGTAGAAATCGATCAAAATGGCCGGTTTAGCTTTTGAGTGAAATACTCACAAGGAATATATTCCACTCGATTAAAGAAAGTATTAGATTGTATTCTTAAAATAGGTTTGGTATGACATAATTATTTCGCATCGGTATACAATGTACAGTACATGTACCTGCCTAACCTATTTATCAGGTAAGCCAAGTCTTAATAACTACTCCAATCTAATACGAAACAAACGTTTTTCGTGAATATTGGATGTATTGACATAAAAGGACCAATTTGAAATTATAGACGGGTATGTAAACATAAGGAAAACAGTTCGATATTAGCTCCTAGATCCAAATTCCGTAAATGACAATTTTATAAGTACCCATCCTATTATGCTTTATATTTGGCTCTCGACGAAGTGTATTATCAAACTTTTGAAAAATTGAGATCTAAATAAAGCACAAAGTCTAGGCAAAATTAGACTATTTCTCAAATGTTACACATGGAAATAGCCCCAATTACACAAATGATATTGTAATGTGTCGATTTTGAATAAGTATGGAACCTTAAAGTTGAATTCATTGTGAATTAAAATTTTATTACAGTCAAGCCAGCAATGTCTTTGTGAAGGGTCACTTCGACCTTTTCTTCATGTCAGTGTTAAACTTGAAAGGTCAGCATCTACGGCTCACTTAGAATTGCCCCGGGTATCGCAACGCCGTCCTGAGAAAGTAAACAATAAAGTTACCAACCATAACTGCTTGAAGGGAATCCCATGTCAAATAGTCAGTTTTAAAGGGAAGTTGATATGCATCGTATTTCTCAGATTCTAGGCTGTCAAAGTCTGACGAAAGAAACAATTATCTTGGGGAAAATTTAGGAACCACTGATTTTGATTGGTCAGTTTAAATTAAGGCGTACACCTTGGAAGTAATGTCAAATTTAAAAGTAATGACCTTGGTTGAATTTCTTTAGTCCGAAAATTTCCTGCGAGAGAATATGATTTGGCTCGGGGGAAACTTAAAGAATAGTGCTTTCTTCGTTCAACAAGTAAAAGGGGAACAGATGGCTGTCTTGTAAGGAAAAGACAGGCTTTAGTGCTAGGACGCACAATTTCTGAAAGAGAACATTAAGGTACGCAGTTTTAATTTTTCGTATAATTTTCTATTTTGTTTGTTTTGCTTTATGAAAATGCGTTTGATATGACTAGGATTCATACTATGTATTGTTTATTCGATTGCATGGAAATCTGTTGATATGCTAGAGTTGTTATGCAATTTATTTCTTTAATTTTACAGTTACTTGTTCATTGATAGAATTGTCTGACTGCATGCCATCCAAATTTTCAGATGTGTAAGATTTCATATGGTTAATATGAATTAATTTCCTTTGTCTGTTAGGACGATACTGATTATCGTGAGTTAACGATAATTGCATATTTATGTATGATTTTGTAATGTTTAAATAATCCTGTAGGTTAGGGATTGCTATGAGCTAGAAGTTAGTGAATCTTGTGCAATAGTAATATAGTATGTATCTTATTGAGTGGAACTGACTAGGTTGGATGTCTAATGAGTCATGTGGTGGCGCATGCAGAGAGATACGGGAATGTTATATACACCGCTCACGTGTTAGTTTATGGTCAGTCACTGGAAGCGAGAGTGATGATCTATCGAATTAGTTCAGACTTGGATGTATATTACAGGGGGCGTTTGTAGTTAGAGATAACGATTGTACCTTACTCGAAATACAGTCTAAATTTGTAAGGACCATTAATCGTTAAGGTCACATTATGTCAGAATTTATGCAGTGTTTGGACAGCTAGTTTATGCTTTCTCAGTAACAAAAGTGAGAGAATTTTATATACGTATAGAAGATGTTACATATAGAGATTTAGTAGTAATATTTTCATTCAAGGAAACAGCTCCCAGGAACAGACGGGGACAGTCCGAAGACGGAAGTCGGGAAAAGATATGAAGCGTTCAGAATAGAAAGATCAAGGAAGATCAAAGTATACACGTAAAGGTGGGGAGACGTGTAATACCTGAGACAAAGACAGGAAGCGACGCTAGGTGATGCAAATCAGGCGTGGACTTTGTGCTCTTTTCACCAGTCGGTACCATGATGAACGAATCCAAATTAGAACACTGCTATTGAACTTCTATTAACGCAAATTTGTTTCAATTGAACCTGACGTTATTAGTTATTTTGTTATCGATTCAAAATTTTATTTTCTTGTCTAAAGGGGACTCGCATTGTATTATTTCTTCTCAATAGTCTTACTCAGTTCTCAATTGATGTTCTACTTATCCGCTCACACCGGGCAATAAAATCAAGGGAGGTCATCCTCTAGATAACGACTGCCAAATATAATTAACCATCCCTCTTTACCAAGAGGGGCAACGTTACAGATATCTGAGTAGCCTATTCTGAGGAGAAGATTGTCAAATTAGTGAACTACCGCCAATGTCCGTCCCCCAATACACACTATTTCTTCACTGAAGTCAGATACCACGTCGTAGCTTTAAATTTTGTAAGGGGTTTAAATGATAATGAAATAATATATGACCTCCAACATAGTTTTCACTAAAAAATTATCGTGCAAAACAAAACTTACCATGCAGGTTGAAGAACTAGCAAGGCCCTCTTTTAAATAGACGTGTACGCAAATGGACCTGATACACGATTTCAGTTATGTATTTGACAAATTCAACCATGAAAAATTGATATTTATGAACTCAAATTTTACACTCATAAATTGAATTTAGACTTTTTTTTAGTAGATTGCAGAAAGTCTTGTTAGAATATAATGTGTCACCTGAAGTACCTGTGATTTCTGATATTCCCTTCATTAGGCAAGGTGTACGTAATTAATCTGCCGAATACTATTAGGTCTACCATGACTTAAAATGACTACAACCAATGAATCAGTTAGTCAAACATTTCAGAAAGATTCAAACAGGTTTCGGATTAGGAGCAAAGAGTGGAATATGGAATTTAATGCAGGAAAATGCCACGTCCTCTCGGAGTTCAAAACAGCAAGAAACACTATACCCACTAAAATCTTCCAAATTGATAAGTTTAGCAAATTGTCATTAGTGCAGAAATGTTGATGTTAAATTTTCCAATAATCTCTCCTGGAATTGATATTTTGATGTTATTATTATTTCTGCAAATCGCACGTCGAGCTTCAATGTAAGAAATATCAAAAGGTAAAATACAAAATTTCGGATAAATTTCTTTCATCACATTAGTAGAACCAAAGCTGGACTGTTGTTAAGTAAACTTTAGACCCAAATTCTACAAGAAATATAAAATGATAAAAGTTTAGAGAAATACTGCACTTTAGGCTCTGAATAATTATTCATATCATGCAAGCTTGTGAAAGATGCTGAGTAGTCTTGGCTGCCTGACTATAGACCAGGATCAGTCAGATGCACGCCAAGTTTTGTTTTTCAAAAACTGTATATGGGCTTGTGTCATTACAAATGTCAAAATACATCTAATTAAACAACAGACTTTCAAGATATGGGAATTACTTTTAGATGATTCCTTACGGCAAATGACATCTAAAAGTTCTCCTTTCCTCCCATGTCATATTTATGAATGAAATTTCGGTCTTATCATATTGTAAAACCACCCAGAATTTGAGCGGATCAGTCAGGCAAGATGGAATTTAAAAACAAACCAATTCAGTTTAGAGTAATATACGCAAAAGGAAAATAGATGGTAACATGTGCATTAAAGAAAATGACATTTTTAAAAAATCATAAAATGCTGATTAGTCCGGGCTATGAGGATTTGCACACACTGAACAAAATTAGCTATGTTTATAACTGAACTCGAACTTTGGCTATATATGTTAACTGTTAATGCACTAAATTGATCTGAACATATTTCAACTTTGATTTAATTAATTATATGAACTATATTTATATGATATATAGTGTTCTTGTTAGTTTCCTTTTATCTTTATAGAAGATAGCACTTCTTCCAAGTATATTTGATTGTATTTTAAGTATACGAAAACAAATATTTGAATTAAAAGACTACCAATGCTTGGTAAATAATTTGTTAGTTTTACTCTAAACGTTTTCGTAAACCTGTTCATTAATATAACCAGAATTTTTATCTCTATCTATGACCATTTTATTGATTTTATTCTATGATTTTGCTTTATTTTTGCATTACACAGTCATGTCATACTTTAAAAATATTTCCATGTACACAATCAGACACACTTTAAAATTTTAATAACTCTAACCAACTCATATATAATTTGTCATAGTGTTCCATGGGATAAAATCAGAAAATGAAAGTTTATTGTCCACAAATCACAAATGGCGGATAGCTTCGCAAGCTTTTCCTCTATGGGCTAATGTTGACAGAGCATGACCGTTAATTTTGTCACTGGATAACATCCCACGGTTGAAGGAGTCTTGGAGTTCGCAAATTAACACGTTTTCCTTTGTTTAGAAACTTTTCATTATCCGGTACAAATATTATACATTAACATGATCTTTTTATAATAAGTACAATGCGCAATGTGATTTTTATGTTTAAACTTGAGTCCAATCTTTAAACATTCTTTTCTTTTCCGATAATAAGGGTCTTACAGCAAAATAAAGCATTTTGACAATTTACAGAAGTGAAAGTGAATTGTAAGGCAGAATGTTGTTGAAGAAAGAAAGTTCCCGTTCAAAAGTAATGTTATAGCAGATATTAGCATTTTCAGCTGTTTTTATTTCATATAAACTATTATAGTATACTAGGACTTTTTGTACTGTTTCTAGATTGGATGTTACCTCCTGGTTCTATATTTTGTGTTGGACATATGCATTTATTACACTCTAAGTTTTGATAGAGATGAACACATCGTTCTGATTTTCCACTACCCCAGCCTATTCGGCCTGACTTCATTCCGCCCCTAACGAGCATATGGTCAAGCTGATTCGTTCCAGTAGCACGCGGTGTCTACGCCATGATTGGCACTTTGCCCAGCTTAAAGTTGCTAGCAGCGTTCAATCGGATGCCTCAGCCGAAACCCCCTAGATTCCGACATCAAAAGCCTGTGCTTCAAGCCACAGGGCCATAACGACCACCTGTTAAACCTCCTAAGCGAGACACTCTCCATCGACCTCTACATGCGCGACCGCCCCGATATCAGCTAGTGTATTAGAAGTGGTGTCGCAAGCATATTAATGATGGGCGCAACAAGGAGCAGCAGGGAGGGTGAACCCTACAACTTTGTAGAGACCTTATTTTTGTAATTTAAGGGTTCCTACGAAGGCTGAAAAAAAAGTTTTTGCCTTAACAGTAAAAACTTCTCTAATTGACCAGATTTGTTCTGATTTTTTCACGTGCTGGTCACTACGCGTATGTCGTTCACCCTCCCTGCTGCTATGGTTTTTATCCAAAAATTGTATCAAGTCCGTTACGATATCTTGACCTCGGATCATGTAAATTTATTGTTACAAAACCAAAGGAAGCAGCTTGTGCTTTTGAAAAGAAATTTTTAAATTTGTTCATATCCATGTCCCCAGAACACCAAGTATAATAAATATTTTGCAGCGTATGATTATCAACTCCGTTGAACACAACTAAAATGTTACAGTTATCCCTGATCACTTTTGGAATTTGTGTATAACGCTGTGTAACATAAATCACGTCTGTGTTTTTGTGACGGCCTCGTGAAAATATCCGAGCTGGATTGGATTGTTTGTCCAGCATGACATCATCGTATACCACGAGGTTATTAATGAATCCATCCAGATCATCTACAGATGGCGCTTTATCAATATCAGTAATAAAGTCTATGACTTCACTGTCTTCATGCAACAATTTTGCATTTTCATTAAAATCTTTAAGTACTTCGTAACATCGCTGATCATCTACAGATGGCGCTATTAAATACAATTTATCCCACTTCAGCCATCTCATTATCAGATTAAGCAGTAATTGCGTCTTCCCACTTCCGGACGGACATATTATAATGATTCTGATAGAATTTGGTAACGCTGGATGGTGCTTTACTGGCTCTTGTTTTCTTGTCGCTGAAAAGTCAATTTTATCCATATAATAAATAATATGAGTCTATATTGTGTTCGCTGCAGAGCACCTACACATACTGCTGAATTAACGACAATAACAACAAAAAATAAAAGACGCGCACTTTCAGGTAAGTGTGTGAAATGTGGCACCAAGAAATATAAATTTATTCCAACAAAGACAGGTGGTGATATCGCAGCTTTATTAGGAAAATTACCAGGAACTCCATGGGCTAAATACCCTGGTGAGAAACATTTACCCGGATATAATTATTGTGGTCCAGGAACTCGACTTGATATCCGACTTGACGAACGAGATCAACCAAAACCAGGAGAGTATCCAATAAACGCAATTGATCAAGCGTGTCACGTTCATGATGTCGCGTATAAAAGTAAAGATTCGCAGCAACGACATCTCGCAGATGTGAAATTGATTCACGCATTAAATTCTATACCTAATAAATCTCTCAGAGATAAATTCGCTAGTTTTCTAATAAAATCTGCTATGAAAGGTAAACTAGTGCTAGGGGCTGGCAATTAAATTATATAACTATCATAATGGAATCTGTTTATTATTCCCCGAGAGGGTATTGGAGAGGTAAAGCAGCGATTAGTAAACTCGCCGAAGCAGCAAAAGTTTCACGTGATGTTGCTGCATCATGGCTAGCACGACAGGCAATATGGCAAATCTTCCTGAGTCCACCTAAAAAAATTCATTACGCGCATTTTGATGTTAGCGTTCCTAATGAAGTTCATCAAGCAGGTATTTTATTTTTACCACACGATGCCATTAAAACACGTAGACGTCAATACACGTATAGATATGCGTTAACTGTCGTTGATGTTGCGAGTAGATACAAAGAAGCGGAGCCATTATCAACAAAGACAGCATCTGAAGTTGCATCTGCGCTTGAGCGCATTTATCAACGTGGTGGTCTACGATGGCCACGGTTATTACAAGTTGATCCTGGTAAAGAATTTCTTGGAGCAGTATCATCGTTGATGAAGAAACATAACGTTAAAATCAGACGAGGACATACTGAAATTCAGCGTGATCAGGCAATCGTTGAACGATTTAATAGAACACTTGCTGAGCGGTTATTTGGATACCAATATGCAATGGAAATATCTACTGACTTTAAGGATAGATCTCGTGAATGGGTTGCAAGATTACCGAGTGTGATAGCTGCGTTGAATAATGAAATTACTCGTGCAACTTCCATGAAACCTTCTAATGCGATCAAAAAAAAATATATACCCCGCAGCAATGGCTACGGACAACGACATGAATCTTTCTCTCAACCAGTATTAGGTAATGTTACAGTTAGATATTTATATGAACCTGGCGAACTTGAAGGTGGTAAAAAAAGAGCAACCGATCCTATCTGGAGCGTGACTACACATAAAATTTCTATCGTGGTTAGATCCACTGGTAGACCTCCAATCTACAGACTAGATTCTACAGCCCCTCAACGTGGATTTGTACGTGAACAATTACAAGTAATTCCTGAGGATACGCAATTACCACCAAGCTCAATTTTGTAAACGTCCAGAACCTCGACGTCGATTACACTCAAGACAGGTCAACATCACATTATCACGTGTATGACCGAGATCACTATTAATTCTGTCTACGGTAAATTGTCTTGGATTAAAACACTGCCATGACATATTACAGTTGCAACTTGCGCAATGATTATTCTGTTGTTGTTTTAGTGTTATAATAAATTCAGCATCAAGATCAAAGTCACGCTTATTTTTTTTGTCAAACTGCTTATAGCTGACTAATTTTTTATTGATATCGACATTGTTAGTGATTTCTTCAGTTATTACGTAATCTACAATAACCCTATGTAGTTGCGATATTTTCCTGACTCGAGATACGGCGAGATAGACTAAATTCGACCATTCAATACGATCATCTACAATCCAGATTCTAGTATCAGTTATAGTTAATCCCTGCGACGAGTGAACCGTTATAGCGTATCCTAACGTCCATGGCGATTTATCCATGTTCAACGCTCTCTCAACAACATCAACAGCAACCAACACGATATCATTCAAGACAAGATTCTGTACCCTTGGGTGGAACCAAGGCACCTGGTATTTCAACTTCAATATTTTGTCGTCGAGTATCTGCTGGGCGATAACACAAAGGTACGGGTAGATCCGGAAACTTTTCTTTATGTAACGTAAATAATTTCTTTTGTAGTTCATTACTAACTATCTTTCTACTTGCGACTATCAAATCAACAGGTCTCCATAAAGTCCAAAATTCATTCGTAGGAGTTTCTGCAATTACTTTACGCAGAATCTCGCATTGTATTTGATCTGGCTGAAGTCTGATTAATCTTTTAAGTTCTTTCAGCGGTTCATCAATAGCTCTATGGTCATCATTTATTTCTTCGTAATAATCTACAAATGTTTTCAACCATTCATGTGGAGACTGTCCAACAAAGGGTGGTGGTTGACCATGATCGCCACACATTATCACAGCAGTATTCTTCAATAACAACCAATCAAGAAATGTTTTTAGTGTTTCTAACGACACCGTGCATATCTTGTCCCATATAATATACTTGGGTATATACTTTTCACCCATCCGCGATGGGGTCCATGTATCTCCGCACCATCTAAAGAAACTGTGATATGTACATGATTTTACTCTTCGTTCTTTTATTTCTCTAGCAAGTTTATGTGTAGGTGTCAAAACAATTATATCCGAGTTATTATTCATAAATAAGCTAATCGCACGAGTTGTTTTACCTGAACCACCACACCCATTAAGACAAACGGTCTTATGTCTAGATACAGGATCGTACACAGATGGTGCAGATGACTTTGATATTTGATTATTATTTTTGTAATATGTCTCCGCAATTTCAACGTCGGCAGATTCAGAATAACTAAGTATATTTTCTTGTTTTATCCTCCATACCCCCCATTCACCATTACCGAGTTTTAATAAATCCTTATATTTTTTGTGTATATAAAATGAATCCGTAGCAACTCTAACAGCGTAACGAGGAAATCTATTTATCATCGACAATAGATTTTTGGAAACATAAGCTAACATCGAAGATCTTAAATGAGTAAATTATGGTGAGTCGCCATCAAGATAGCTCACAATGGTACCTAGTTTTGTTCCATCTGATAAATAAGCATTACATCGGTTTATAAATGTGTTTTTCTCTGTTGTATCAGCGATTATAAAATCTAGTTCAGCATCGTCCATAATCAATCTTGTACACGCTCGTTTATGATCATGTGATCCTCTTTGAGTAAAATTACCGATTATCTTTCTACCAAGATCTTTTGCAAGTTTTTCATCGTGTTTAGCATCAAATACATCAGGTTCTGGTAACTAAACTTGCTTCTGTGAACTATACGATATAATCGCTTCAGTTATTCTCAACGATATTAAAAATCCAGCATCAAGCATATATCGCAATAGTACTATCGGAACCCAACATTTTTCTGAAAAATGTTTTCCGAACCAAATTTAAGTAATCGCATGGAGACCCTCTCTAAACTCGAATGATTCTACGTGAGCAAATCTTGTTAAGTCAAAATCTGGTCCTTCCATGGGAAGGGGTCCGTTTATTGCAACCCTGGTCATGTCATGTGTAGGATGTCCGAATCTCTTAAAGTATTTAGAACATGCTCCATATCCAAGAAAACTCCCAGGATAACATGCTACCATATCAACCGAGATAACATCACTATAATCGTATTTGGTGTTCCATAATCCACCGTGCCCATATTCTATACAACTTTTCTTGACATCTTCAAGAAATTCCGATCGTGTCGTTTTCCATGAATTTCTCTCCTGAGCGAAATGAGCAGCGACTGACGGAACAGTAAAACAGTTATTCAATAATTGTCTAACTATGACATCATCAGAGGTATATTTCAGTGCAAGATGTTTCATTTCCTCATGGAGAGATTCTGTACGATAAATATCACCGTTAGGTCGTACAAATTGATCGTAATGATCATATTCCGAACTCTGAAATAACCAAACAGAAACAGGATCGGTTTTACTAATATTTTTATTAAAATCAAAGATATCACCGTCATAAAATTTAACCTTTCTATCTCGTGGAAATATTGTTACTGCAGCAGTCCATGCGTGCGCGTTATGATCAATAATATCTATCGGAGCTCCATTTTTTATATATTTCGGTTTGTACAAAATCTCTCTGGTTAATGTTTTTACTGTTATTGGAAATCTTAATTTCTTCTCTAGCTCAGCAACATCTTTGATAGACGCTCCGGTATCTTTAACCGACTCTGCCCATGTATTTATTTTTTTACGTCTTAAATCCGTTAAACCATTACCACGTATCGCGTTTGTAAAGTGTTCTGTAACTCGCTCAGCTACGCAGTTTATCCTTGACAATCTCATCGGTTTGAGATCCCCAACATTAGGTTTATTATTCAGCGGAAATATTCCATAGACAACCGCAGTCACTGGATACGATCGCTCATAATACGGTTTATCTATACCAGTTAGTATTCCTGGTTTGGATTTATTACTCAAGAAGATGTTATTTCCTGACTGCACGCGGACGGGATCGCGCTTGTCACGAATAATCCAAATATCTTCTTCTGTATTTACAATAAATTTTATTAAAATAAAATATTTTTGATTATCAAGGTGGTTAATGATTACTCTTCCTCGTTTGTCATTCATCGTATTAGAAACATTTCCACCATCGTCACGAAATTCCTTCTTGGCCTCACGGATACGTTTAGTTACATCTTTATTAGTTAAAGCTAGATCTTGCATCGAAATACTAAATTTATACTCGGGTAGTCTGTCAAGATCGAATCTGGTTGCGTAGGGTTCAATCACGGATAATTCTTTCCTATTATAATTAGGGCAAAATATATATTTAATTGAATATTAATCTTTTGTATATGATTCAACCAAATCATAGCCACTGGTTAAAAATCGGTTATACGTCTCCGTGTAACAGAACATGTGTGAATGAATACTGTAGTCATCATATGCAATGCGTCAGAAATGGGAGTCTAGGACCAAAACCGTGTGTGGTGTGTAGTGCTGGAGTGCGAGGAAAGACTCACCTGTGTGCGCAATGCGGTGGTAAAAAATACAGAGAGTTGAAACGATATTACGATAAAAAATATAACACTGATTCTCCTATAAAGACCGAAGAAGATTATCTCGCTAGATTTTCAAAACAATGATTTAAACAAATAGTATTATATATATAAATGGAGCAAAATGAGTTTGTTTCACATCCAATCATTACCAATTATGAAGCATCTCGAGAAGGTGTGATTAGAAACTGCAGATTGAAAAAACCAGTCGGTAGTATTGATAATATTGGTTATCTTGCGTTTAATACCAAAGGAAATAAACATTATTTATCTCATAGATTTGTGATCGAGTGTTATTTTGGACTGATCAAAGATGGGTATGTGGTGGATCACATTAACGGCGATAAACTTGACAATTCACTTGGAAATCTACGAATTACTACACAGAGTCAAAATTGTAAATCCGGAAACACAGGAAGGTGTAAATTATACGGAAAGAGAGCTATTAAATCCGTAAATACAGAGACTGGGGAAGAAATTAGTTTTGAATCAATTAATTCTGCTAGTAAATACTTTGACATAGTACCACGATCGGTACAACACGTGGCAGAAAATATACAGAAATCTTCCTTTTCCAAAAGATTTGCACAAAAAATAAGATTTCAATACGTTTAGTCTACCGTATTTTTAATGTTACCAAATGATTAAGCGCTCCGTCAAGCATAATGATAAATATCGTAGTTGTCCGCTTATACTAGATACGAGTTAATGTCAAAAGCTATCCTGATTGTCCATACTTTTTATTGTAAAAACATTTCAGTGAATTTGGATCTCAAGTACTGCAAATAAAATAATTTTATTTAATTTTTTTTTTATTTCTTTGATTTTGTTCTGAAAACCGCGTTTTTTGTTCGAAAATCTCGTTTTTTGCATGAAAAATGACCAAAAAGCAGTGAAAATCAGTCAGATTTTGACAAATTCTGAAGGTCAAACCCCCAGGAAGGTTAACGGGAATTAACATTAGATTTTTGATTTATCGATCAAAAACTGGTTTTTTCCGGATTTTTATCGTAATTCGCTAGCAAAAAACTACACAATACGAGCAAAAGAACTGGGAAAAACCAGTTTTTGATCAACAAATTTAAAATCTAATGTTAATTCCCGTTAACCTTCCTGGGGTTTTAACCCAACGAAAACTAGCAAACTCAACGAAAAACTTTGCACAACAAGCACGGGCAATATTGTACTTGTCTATGATGCCTACTGAAATATAATGGTTGGTTCTTTGATACAATATACTTGTCAATATCCATGTGTGTAGGTTGCATTATACTAAGCAGAATATGTTAGTTTTCCCAAGGATTTTGTTTAACTATTATCACAGTCAATGGTCCATCATTATCGCTGTCGTTTTCACTCGTATTTTCACTCGTATTTTCACAATGCTCTCTTAACTGTCTTATACGAAAGTTCATAATCTTTTTCTGTTCGTATCCATGAGATAATTCTAGCTTGATTTTGTCAATAGCGTTTGAGAGAGGCACAAACAACTTTACCTGATCATCAGTGACAGTTGCCAGTGACTTTAACATTCCTTGTTGGATAATTTTCATGAATTTATAATCAGCAGATAGCGTGAATCTATTCTCGTTCTTTCGTTGTTGTAATGAGTCAAAATCACATAGAATCTTTTCAGCATTAAGATTGTCAGATACATTGATACCGTCATGTTGTAATTTTTTAATCGCAGAAACAATGACATTGATATTTTCAAAATTCATTATATAATGAGTGTATATTTAATATAAAAATAAACAAAAATATACAGCGCGAGGTGATATTCGATCTACCATTCCATAGTTGTATCAGATAAACCTAATGAGGTTCTTTGTTTAGACATTTACCCCCAAGAGAACCACTAAATATCCGAAACCGAAACTTTAGAGGCTCAGAGGGCTGTCTGTACGTGTTATTTGTTTACCCCCGAAAGAATTCCTAAATATCCGTAACCGAAACTCTAGAAACTCAGAGGGTTGTTTATACACGTGTAGGTCTTATTTTAGTGACCAACCAGATTCTGTTTATTGCCTTACAAGAATTCCTAAATATCCGAAACGAAACTCTAGAAACTCAAAGGCTGATTGGTCTTTGTGACCTGGAACCTAGGTTTATTTTTAGTTTAACGATGTGTCTTTTGGAATGGCCCTTGTGTGGGGTACCCCTTTAGTGAAGTCACAAGGTCACGACCTCATATCACCCCCCGCTGTATATTTTTGATGAGATGATATGATGATGATGATATGATATAATATGATGAAATGCCGTCTTCACGCCAGCACACCAACCCATAATGATCAATCAATGGGTGATTCACAAAAGTGAATCCACCACGTGTTGATGTAGTGGATTGGTGTACTCTGAAGACGGGGGGGCTGGAGCCCCCAATAAATTATAAATCTTGGCCTAAAATCGCCTCCCGCAGACATATGTCTTTCACGAGTCTCGAACCATGACCCCCCGGATGAGAGTTTCAACACGCTATCAATTGAGCTATCGGACCTTGCTATAAATATATACTGAAAAAGTTAATATGTGTTTACCAATAGCCTATTTCCTGAAAACTACAGTGTTCTTAACAAAAAACACAGTTTTCTGTGTAAAATGGGATTTCTAGTTTCCAAAAAATATATATAATTCTGCATTAACACTGAGTCTATGCGTAAGCCGTTACCAAGAAGATTGATTTAGTCATAGCGTATTCTTAAAATAACTTTACGCAGTAATCGGTCACAGACACACAGCCGTTATGGAATAATCAATAAGAGCTAATTATGCAGCCACAGCCTTCTAGACATAGATTTCGATTACCTGTGTGCACTATGAGAAATCTGTGCGCGGATTTTATGTAAACAAAGAATACAGTATTATTATTTTGTCAGTTACTGGTTGCCACATAGGAAAGTTGCCGATTAGCATTGAATGAGACCGCAGGTAAGGTTATATTGACAAGTATATGCTATGCTGTATTGTATACCAACCATTATGTATCATAGACAAGCACCATGCATCCGGATATTTTTTTTTGTTATGATCTCACATACAGATTTATATTTAGTTCTTCATTTCTTGTGTCCAAAATGCGATTGCTTTGGTCTGTAAGTTTAAAGTGTATCCTTGATAATAACGGATTATGAACTCGCAGGTACACGGGGTTAATTGGCTCTGATACAATTAACCAACCTGGTGGGGCTAATGGACTGAAACTGTATAATATGTACCCTTGCTGGGCCTGGTTAGACTTAGAAAGATCTACCTGATAGCTACCTTCAATAACATCGCATACCAGATTGACTGCAATTGTTGTTGTTATGTTTACAATGCCTGGCGATATATGACGTCCGGCATCAAAAGGGTTGTTATTGTGTTTTAGTATAACCGGTGGTGGGGCTATTTTTCTCCACGATTCAATTACTCCCGGATAATATTCTTCAATAAGATCATTTAATGATTTTTTTCATTTCAGCGTTATTTAAATCTGGTAAATAAATGTTTGTAAATCTTTTTCTGTTATTTTATAATAATTAAGAAGCAATTGCTTAAATCTTGGATTTGAGTAAGGACTAACTAATTCAGTAGTTGTAGCTTTTATAACACTTCGATTGGCGATATATAAATCAAATAAGATCCCATTTAAATGTTTTATTGCTTCGATTATCTGATTTTTTACACCATCGTCATAATGTTGAGATAATGAAATAAGTAAACTTCTTAAATCATTAAACGTTTTATCGTATTCAGGTTTAAGAGTATCTAAAAACTATTTAATAAATTCTTTATCAATAATATCTCTATCACGTATCCTGGAGTCCGTGATAACAGGAAATACTGATCTAGTCATCTTGGGGATCCTTTTACCGTCAAGATCGATAAAGTAATATATATCATCGTTTGGATCAAAATTAAATCTTATTAAATTCCATGGATGTTTTCCTCGATATTCTGGATCTTTAATGAATTTTTCTTCACTCGTTTTAAATTCATTTTTAGTTGGTTCTGAAACTCCATTATAAATAGGTGCGACTTCAGGCCATCCTAACACAGATCTAATTGAACTTTGATAAATATCTTCGAGGTAATCAGGAGAATTTATTTCAATCACCGCTGATAGTGTTGGTTCATAAACAGTAATCGCTATTTTGGATTCTTTCCCTGTGATAGATTTAATTCTGCGTTGGAACTCATCATTAATCTGGTCTATTTGATAACTGCCCGTTGAAATTCCAACAACTTGCCAAACAGGACTTCCATCAGGTTTATTCTTATTCGCAAATACCAGTGAATTATTTGGTTGTTGTCCACCAAATGGTTTTGATCTAATATTAGGCCAACTATGATAAACTCGAAGCTGCGCTAATGCAATTTCCTTTGCTGGAATTGCGGTTGGAAAATTAACGCTAAATTCAGGATTGGTTGAACTTAATGATATCATAGTAGTTTTTGGCGGCGTTGTATTAGCTACGATCTGCTGTAATAATTCTAACGATGACATTATTTAAAATACTCCGTATTTAATAGAGCGGAAATTCAACCCTCCACTTTATCATTAGAATCCACTTTGAATGCCTCATGATAAGTTTCCATTATCGTTGCAAACTCCTCATCAGATATTTTACCAACGCTGAGGTACGCCGAAAGATACGATGATAGTTTAGAATAAGATGATGTTGCTGTGTGCAATTTCATTATGTACTCATTTAGTTTATCATTTGTACACGTAGATATTTTCTTAGCGATAATACTGAAAATACCTGCGCATGTTGTTGCCGTGGAAACTATAATTGTTACAATTGCAGGCGCTGTCATCGTTATTGTTGATAGTAATAATCCAGTTCCAGCAATAACAGCAGAAACCGAGTATACCATTATATCAATAACAACCATACGTTGACGATATTTTTTTACCTTTATCGTGTAATCGTCGATGATATTTTTTAGTTTGGTTTGACACTCACATACTTGAGTGTATCTGTGACGTTGAACATCGATAAATGACTCTTGATTCATTATATTTATCTAGATAACTAATTGAGGAGTTTCACATACAAATTCCAAGCACCACCAGTATAACGCTCTGGTTAAATTTTTATCAGATGCTTCCAGCAGAAATGTTTCTTCCGCATCTTTATTTATTATGACGGATACAACTCCAGAAAAGTATCGTTTGAATAACGCCATGGAAATGTAGTAAATATACTGAATTTTGCACTACTAAATACGGACAGTCTGTATACACCAGTGACTTCTGCGGTGTGTTTGAGATTATTATCTTGCAGTGTCCATACTCCTAATCCTGATGCTACTGTGTGTACTACGTTGAAGATCTGCTTGTGAGGAATTTTAATAAGATTCGTTTTTTCAATGATATTAGGAATTCCACTAACAATATCGTTGATTTTCATGTTAATGTCGGTAAGTTTTATGTCAACGACTGGTGGAGTTCCAAAAAATTCGTTAATAGATCTGTTTATATTTCTACGGAAATTTAGAAATGTTTGTACATGATTAATATAATCAGTTCTAAATGCAGCAATTCCATCATTGATTGTCGTTAACGAAGTCGTTATTGGAATTTCCTTATCGTCGACGTATTTCTTCGTTGCAGCGTCAAAATCTGTTTCTGGTGTTCTGAGATTATTAATACCATTATTATTCATGTCGAGAAATGCACGCATTATACCACCGCGCACTGACACGTACTTGGATTCTTGATCATCGACGTATTTTTTTGTTGCTGCGTCTGTATCCGAGGTTGGATCTCCAAGATATGTAATTTTTCTTCCTGACATAATAATGTCACCGGTAAATACATCACCAGTTTTCTTAACATATCGTTAACCGATTTACCGGAATCCTGTATTTTACCTTGATCAGTAAAAGTAACGATATTATTAACAACCGCGTTGGGAATTCGTACAAGAACATCTAGTAGTTGTATATTACTCGTTTTTAATCGTCCTTGTTTGTCCTGAAAAACGACGACTTCATTTTGATCCACACTTGTGATATTTAATAAATCATCGATTTCATTTCTGAGCTGATCAAGAGTTGCATATTTAGATAAATCGACCTTCTGATCTTTGCGAGTAGATCTTCCATAAATATCTACCATTATATTTATTAGTATCCGTTTAAATGTGACAATGTGGTATATTCATGCACGACTTTATGAGGTGGCGCTGCTGATTTTGATACAGCATCAAGCACAGCGAGGGTTTCACGACCGCATATTGGAGGATCAGTTAGTTTTTGTGTTGGTAGCATTGAATACCAGATTGGAATACTTTTATCGCTGGTAACGTACTCTAAAAATTCTTTTGGTGGTGCTAATCCATACGAATCGAAATAAATAATTCCAAGTGGATCAATTGCATATCCGACCCAGTGCGTGCCTAGGCCAGAGTTTTTATCGAGATTAATGATACCGGTTTCAATATTGTTTGGTTTTATTGGTAATTGATCGCGCATAAAAACACCTCTGAAGTTTTTTATTTTTAATTTTTTAGCAGCATTAAGTAAATCAAAATTGGACATGGGTGATATTAGTAAACTGTCCCGGGAAGTCTTAGACCCTTTCCGTACCACGAATACGGGGTTCCTGGTAGTCTTAGACTCTTTCCGTACCACGAATACGGGGTTCCTGGTAGTCTTAGACCTTTTCCCTTTTTTTGATTCCTTGTCCGGTTGCTTTCTTTAATGCCATTCCAGCAGCAGTTCCAACAGCGCCTAATGCAGCTGCTTTTGCAACAGCTGGGGCTGCAGCTGCTATTAAAGTTGATATAGCCGCGAGAAGTGAAAATATACCACCCGTCTTAGCAATATCTTTGATGGCGCCCGCAGAAAGATTAAGTTTTATACCTTTATTTGATTTTTTAGCTTCATTGAAGTTTCTGAACTGACGCTCGGTCAACGATAATTTATTTGCACCGCTCATCTGTTCTCGCTTTAGCGATATTTTTATTCCACAGTTATTTTTTGATGCTGATTGTAGCTTTTTAATCTGACCAGGAGTCAAACTCACACTAACGTGATGATATGACGTTATTAATATTATGAACGATATAATTACATGTTTTCTACTGGAGCATCAATAACTCTCATTCGTCCACCAACACCTTCGAGTAACATCGATTTATCGCTGAGTATAACTGCGATTGCTCTGTAATTGACAATAACTCCTCGAGTCACACGAGCTCGAAAACGAATATCTACAACAGATTGTCTGGTTAAATCTAAATGTTCTAGTGAAAAGTAATAAATCGGATACAGCGTTGTAAAATCTAACTGCGATATTTGTAAGCCAGTATCAATATTTTGATCACGTCCCATGAATGTCATTAATCGATGCTATGCACGTGCTACATGATTTTGATCGAAATTCAGTAATATATCTTCGGATGGTTCTTGATGTCCATTTATCCTTAATGAAACCTCAGAAACACCAAGTTTATCAAATATCATTATACTTTGTGTCTGATTATTTACTCGTGCAGTATTTTGAAGCGCAATAAATATATATCTTGGTGCAGAAACACCTTGCTGAGAAGCTATTTGCCATGTGAATAGACCATTAATTGCACTTTGAATAGAATCTGTGGTCATCGTTAACCATGATAACATTGATTTACCACCTTGACTCATAAAAGATAGTAACCGATCTTCTTCAGATATTGTTGGAGTCATGACTGGCATCCACAGAGAAAGTTTTGTTAGTACTACTTTACCATGAAGTGCCTCAGTTGCAGCATCATTAACTCCCTCAACGTGCCACATTGCATCATTATCATCGCTTTTTCGCACAAGTACAACCGTATGTTTGGCTCCAAAAATAACTTTTCTGACATTTCTGCAGAATCCAAATATGTGTGACAGTGGAATTGCACATGAAAACATTCCATCTTTCAACATTGGTTTACGTGATGCAAATCCTAAGTTGAAATTTGGATTAACACTTTGCAATAACGGAAAATCAGCAGCAGGTCGGGTTATCATTCCAGCTGGTTGTGGATCGGATGCAGTATCCCGTGGTGTTTGTACTGAATTATAATGTCTATTGTCAGGAGAATTAGTTGTATCCTTCGCAAACATCATTGATGGACCAGCTGATCTTGAGTAATCGTCGCTATATCTTGCAAGGCCAAGTATCGTTGTTGCAACGTCAACGTCTTTCTGGATTGATTCAATATTTTTTCCATCAATCATGTACGTAGCGCTGTCAAATAACTCCATAATACCATTATTAACAAAACCAAAAGCAACATTATTATCGTATTCAGTATCATCCGCTTTATAAATTTTACCTTCTACTTCAATAAATGCTTCAGCGGATAGGAAATACCTACTTGTATCCTGAACCTGTAGTTCGATTCGTCCACGCTGATTTGGCTCTCGTGCGTCATAAGAATAATACTGATAATCGCGCACAGACTCATCTTTGAGAACTGGTGCGTCCATGTCAAACGCGGGGTCAGATACGCGCTTAAACATCTTTATTATTATCGTCTTCGTCTAACTCGAAGACCACTTCGAAGTGAGACCACTTCCTGCTATCAGACTAGCGGTTATATTTTTTTCCTTTTCCGACATCGGGATATCAGCCAACTCCGCTAGTTTTTGATTAGCGGCTTGATTTATTATTTTACTGACGTTTGCTGACATCACTTCAGTGCTGGCCAATTTCACAGGTTGAGGTCGGACGGGTTGTGGTCTGCGTATTAATCTTGATAGTCTATCTTTGATTGCTGAGAATGCTTTGCTAGCAATATTACCAACAGCGCTTATACCTTTTTCACGAACAACATCAATAGCTTTCATTCCTAGTTGCTTTGCAATCGGTATTGCTTTTGGGGCTATTCTTCTAAACAGACCCTGAACAACATCACCTAATCCATCTCCGTAGGTCGTTTTGTATACTGGTAATCGAGAGTTTATTACCCTGACCATGGTAGGTCCACGAGTATTGTGTATGATCATCTTATTATTAAGTGACTTTATCACTAATTACATACTTAGTCACTATGATAATCATCGGCGATTTCATTAATGAGAGACCGATATACATTAATATCCATAATTCCACCTGTAAATAATCGTTTACAAATATCAGCTGCTTCATTAATGATTTCAGATGAATTATTACCAGCTCTTTTTCCTCCAATGAGGATTTCTAGTCGATTAACGTCAGCAAGGACATTATTGGGACAAGTAATAAGACCACTTCCTAAACCACTTCCAGTTGCGCCAGGATCCTGATCTTCTTCCTCTGTTGTTCTAACTGGTTGTCGTTGTCGTGGTGATTGAAGTCGTTTCATCTTTTTTTGAAATTGTTGTTCTTGTTGCGGTGATGGTTGTTCTCGTTGTTGTGGTGATGGTGGTTCAGATTGTTGTAGTAGTGGTGGTGCTTTTTGTTGTTGTTGATATTGCTGTTGTTGTTGTTGATGTTGTTGTTGTAGCTGTAAAAAATAACTGTCTATTCCATTAATAAATGCAGTATATCTTGGATCATTATTTCTGACCTGATTAACTCCGTAGTATATGCGATATATCCATTTGTACCAGGTTTCATGACCTACATAATCATCAGCATATTGAGGTTTTAAAAAATTTTCTCTTTGACAAAAACTTGTTGCAGCAATCATGGATAATTGCTCCTTGCTAAATTTTTTGATATAATTAATACTATCTTCGTTAAATTTATCACTCATCACAACTCTCCCCCTCGCTTCTTGTTCTTCTTCTAGTTTTTCTGGTTCTTGTGTACGATCCTTTATATCACCTATTTCACCACGAACTTGTTCAATACCTTCAAGTATTTCTCGCATTGGCTGAGCAGCAGCTATTTCAACCGGAAGCTTCCGTAAAATCTTTTTTGTTTTCTTAGTTCGCTCTGCTATTTTTCCAGTTGCTTCAGCAGTTTTTTCTAATATTGGTTGAAGACTTTTAGTTGTTTCTGTAATAGGTTTAAATAATTGTTTTGTATCCTCTGCAAATTCAACTTGAGATTCTTGACGCGATTGTAGTTGTTGCTTAACAGAATCACGAACAGGTAGATATTTTTTAATTGCCTCTAGTCGCACTCGAGCTAATTTAGCTGAGTGTGGTTCTCCAATACTCATTATTGATATAACAATGATGATTTAATTATAGCAGCAGGGAGGGTGAACGACATACGCGTAGTGACCAGCACGTGAAAAAATCAGAAAAAATCTGGTCAATTAGAGAAGTTTTTACTGTTAAGGCAAAAACGTTTTTTTTTCAGCCTTCGTAGGAACCCTTAAATTTCAAAAATAAGGTCTCTACAAAGCTGTAGGGTTCACCCTCCCTGCTGCTCAAGACGCGCGTTTATGGTACAGGTGGTGGGCTGCCAGCAACGTCGAAAACGAGTGCAATAAAGCTAAAGACGTGGCGAGATCTTCCGTGTCATCGTAAGTGCAACTTCTCCACCCCAAGGTGGCGCAGGCACTAGCCAGGACTGCAGCCTCTGCAGCCAAGGTCGTGCCTCGCTGGTCATCAGCGCCATCAAGACGTTTGTTA
The DNA here is from genome assembly GCA_016617855.1 of Megalonaias nervosa. NCBI lineage: Eukaryota > Metazoa > Mollusca > Bivalvia > Unionida > Unionidae > Megalonaias > Megalonaias nervosa. The sequence continues at coordinate 30,740 of JAECUM010054303.1, forward strand.
GCAAAGAAAGACTTCTGGCTCTCGTCGCCAAGGGCTGAAAAAGTTATGGAGAAAGTGTTGGCGAAATCGGTTGAGCTCCTCGGCCAGTTCAAGCTTTGCCCCGCCAACCGAACTTGTTCCTTACCTGGCGACCCTTTGACCACTTGGCTCACCAACTCCACCTTCTCTGTCCATGAAAAGGACGACGAGCAAATCTTCAGCTACGCATCCGTGGAGGTTCTGAAGGCGCTGAATCGCGATCCAAGGCCAGCAGCGATGCTGGTTGTGACACTAGAAATGATGGGAAAAAAGGGTTCTTTCTTTTTCTGAAAGACCCCGTTTGCCAGAAAAGAAAGTGGATTCAGGCTGTGGGATCGAATAGGGTGAGGGGATGGGAAAGTTGTATCATTTATGCCGGATTATAGTAAATTTGGCCCAACTCGAAAGACAATTCGACCCAACTCGAAAGACAGTTCGGCCCAACTCAAAAGACAATTCCGCTCAACTGAACAATAGTTTGAACAAGTTATTGTTCTTCAAACAACAAGTAGATACGATGTAAGATACGTTTTAGGAATAGGTTTTAGGAAAAAAAACTAAATTTAAACAAACTATCTTGATTTCCTGTCAAAGAAAATAATTATACTTTGTAACGTACATATATATGACAGAAAACACAAACTGACATATCTTGCTTGTTCTAATATTTATATACATTTTTTTTAATGCTAAAAAAATATATGCATCTGCACAACGACATTCTCAGTATATAAGTCTTCCGGTCAAATTATCAATACTGATTTATAAAACAATAATACTTAACAGATAATATTCTACAGAATACGTATACATTTTTCTAAGGGTAGTGTGCATGGGATATTATAACAAATATATTTAATTTTAGGCTTCAGGTTGTAACCGGGGCCCCGAGTGGCCGAGTGGTCTAAAGCGCTGACCGTTACGGATCACTGCCATCTCACCTCTGTCTGCGTGAGCTCGAGTCCAGGCTCGGCTAACGTGGGTACGTGAGAAAGCCTGCCAGTAGCTTCTCGTGGGTCGATGGTTCTTCACGGGATTTTCCAGGGTTCTTTCTCCACCATTAATACTGGCTGCCATGTATAGCCTATCTTGTGCTGAAAAATGGCGTTAAACCCTATAACAACAACAATAACAACAACATCAGGTTGTAACACTATTGTATATAATATAAACTCGATTACACATGAAAGAAAGAGAGAGAAAATACTGTTGAGCATTTTGTCAGTGTTTAGTTGCTGCAATATGAAGCTCTTACCAGTTAATTTTATTGTTTGTTTTTATTTTTCAAGTTGTCTTAGTGTGTGCGCGCTTAAATTAAGACCTCGTCATTCCTAGTCAATGTCGTAAATCATATTTGCTCCATTATTCCATACAAATAAGAACGGAAATAATTTTGTGTTGAATTTGTGCCCCGCCCCCCTTGCACGGTACAAAAAAATTGATAAACATCCACTTATTTAAAAATAAAATGAAAGGAACTAACCTTGCGTTATCATTTATTCCTTTTTTTTCATCATGCGAAATTTGTTTTTAAAAAAAAATATATCCACGAACTCCGTATATGTAGCGGATGCTGGCTTGCGTATGCATCCTTACTATAGTGTGTATCGCTTATGTCAAATAACAAAATCGCAAAAGAGACGAAAATATCACCCGACTGCTTGAAGGCACCTGCCATTCACGCATGATAAGTTACAAGGTGCAAACTGACCAAGATTGTATTGTATCCAGGTTAACTATACAACGGTATCTCGCAAATAAAAAATCATTATATTAAAATACATTCACTGTGAGTGCAAATGATAATCTTTTCGCTAGCATGGGTTAAAAAAGTGTTACTAAAGCAAGTTATTGTTATGTATACTATTTGCTCTGCAAACATCAATTATGATTACATATGGCAAACAAATAGACGCCCGGGTGATGGATAAACACAACTGGCAGCGAGCAATAAACTCCTTGCTTAAACTTACCCACAGGATATCAAATACAAAGGTTATTTTATTACAAAGCAAACCAACCCCGGGAAACTGACTTTGGTATCTTTTAAGTGTGCCGATTTTTTCTTATGAAGTCGGCCGACTAAGGAAACCAAGTTTGGTTCCTTTGGATTCTTTTAAGTGTGCCGATTTCTTTTTTTAAAATAAAGTCGGTCGACATAGGGAAGCCAACATTCATTCGGTTTTAACGGGAATTTTCAAAATAAATTGACACAATGGAACAGTTTTGAAAGCGACACGATGTAGTGCGTCGCGCACGCATATCGATATAAGGCTGAACAGCAAATTAGTTTTCGGTAGCTTCATCTAAATGTTCCCTATCAATAGTTTATAATGTTTTATTTTTCGACAAGAAGAAGCATGTACTTCGTCTTGTGGGGATAAATGTACGTCATTTCCGGTTGGCGTCCTCTATAAGTGGGAAATCGTAGCTAAGGAGAAGTAGCAGCGTTGTGCATGTCTTTTTCGAGTAATTACATTATTATTTCTTCTTTACACGTGATAATTCTTTTGTTCTTTTTGTGCGAGTATAACTAGTTTTAATCATGTAATGCAAATCTGATGTAAACAGAAAAATGTTGGAGTATGGCCGGTGACCTTTAAGATCAGACTTTTCTTGGTAGCTTCTAACTTTTGTTTTTAGTGTCAGTAAAGTCATTCCAAATGTTAAGGATACCTAGTGCATTTTCGGTGTAATTGTCTCATTCCGAAGTTCTGCGCCCTGATGTATTCATAGTAGTTGTCAGACCTGATATTTCACTCTTCATTTCTGTTACCTCCTTAACAATATCATTTCTTAGAGTGTCTTGTTTGCTTGTAGAGAATCATAGTTTTTGATAAGGCCATAAAAATCCCATCTTTAATCTAGTTCCGTATGGTTTGTAGCTGGTCACCTTGCACAATATCTTTCGTATCTTTATTCTCTGCATATTCCAGATAGAAAATATACCAAATTTTTGTTTGAATAGATAATATCTTTTCATGTTGTCGACTGTCTGATTCTGTAGATTTGAAATCAAGTTAGTTCTCTCTAATGACGTTTTGTTCAATAGAATTTATCTTGCCAACGATTGTAGTCATGAGATAATTGACTGATGTTTTAATTTGGTTACTGTCCCTCTTCAGAACTCAGATCTATGCTTTGGTGCAGCTAGTTTTCTTTCCTGAAGATGAAGAACCATGTACAGGAGTTGACTCCAGTACTGGTTTCTCTGTCTGGTCGTATAATTACGGACGTACATTTCAGCGACATTTGAATGCTATTTACCCAACACTGAATTTATGCGATATGCTATTAAAGTTCTAATTTATCAATCTCATCCATGCTTCTTCTATAAGGTATATTTAAAGTTATTCTCTGAAATTATCTGTTGTTACAATTAATATTATAAGATACGAAATCTCCATGAAGACTTTTTATCAGATTCGAAGTGTTAACCTGATCAAGATCAATGAATATATTCTTAGTTAAGATGAATCTACACAGGCGTGCGATGCAAATTTTGTATGTCCGTTCTCAAGCCATCTGACTGCGTGTTATAACTAGTTGTTACTAGACAATTCAATATTGTACGTGCATTCAGAACTCTGTATCTTGATTTAAATTTAGTTTATCACGTCTTCCTTATATCTAAAGACCTTCACAGCCGAATGTACAATCGCTATTGCTTTCTGAACAGTTGATGTTGCACATATTGAATATTTTAATCGCCAGGAATTTCGTCGTGCTTGACTTTGTTCTTTCAGTTGCCGATATATTGATCTGTCACAGCACTAGTACACAGAACAGATCAAAAGGTTTGATACTAACATAAACAGTTATTTATTTAATTCAGTGTGCTGTCTTGTAGTCAGTCATCCTGTATTAAGACTGAAGTTCACCAAAGTTATCAATCAGAATTTTGTCTTACTTACCGATGTGATAACAATTTACATCAATAAATTTTACATAGATATTTTATGTGCTCTAGTATTAACAAATATCTCATATATAGTTATACTTTTCTTTTCGTTCATTTCATTCAGTCCTTTTATCGTGAACATATCACTGTTACTTCCATCTATGTGCCATTGAATATGAATATAACGAATCGTTGTTTGTATTCTTCCAATTCTAATTCATAATACTTGTTTCTTTATTCCCAAGATCATATCCATTTCGAGATGTTTTCCTCTCATTTAAAAAAAATTAAAAATAGCACAAGAGTTCATCCATTTTGAGATAATACCCATGAAACTTTCGAGATCCATGATTTATATTCTGATACATTTAAGAGGAGTCAAGAGACTATATAAAAATAACTTCTGATAGATATGACACCGCTAAGGTATTTACAAATAATTTCCCTTCGGTAAATAGTGGCAAGCTTTTGATAGGTCTAATATTAGTTTCGATGGATGTAACTGTACCGGTACTGAACCCTATGGCACTAATTAATCTCTTTTATATATATAAATCTACGAATTTCTCGAAGGGATTATTGCATTTATATCTTCCATGTATTACGTTCGTACGCACAGTAATTATTGAGGTTTCAATTTTATGTTATGATTAATACCCCCTCCATCTTTTTCTTTTTCTATTTCTTTCATTTATTTTTTCCTCTTTCCCTTTTATGCCGCCCCCACGGAAGTGCCGCCCGGAGCGATTAGCCCCATTGCCCCCTATTCGGTACGCCAGTGTACTTACTTAACCATCTAAGCTGTCTGAAGAGCCTTACTGCTTTGTTATTTTGAATCCCATGAATAATAAGAAAACCATACGATGAGATATTTTCACCCAAGTTGGCATTAATCAATATCATGATTGCAACCAGTGAAAGTCTCGTCGTCGTTAAGGTCTCATGGACTGTGAGCAATTTTATACATGTTTACTTATTTTCTTGATCAGGGTCGTTACGTTGAGAAACACTGCCGGTCTCATGTCTTTATAGCTTTATTCCAGACCAAGGGTGCTTTATGAGCTTGCGTTTAAGATGCACGAGAGAGAGAGAGAGAGAGAGAGAGAGAGAGAGAGAGAGGTATACTTGTGCTTTTTCCACGACGTGCTCATACTTATATTAACTTTTGACATGTTAACCTAACCCCCGCCCCCTGTTAAAAATCCCACATAAAAATAAAAAAAACATACATTCATGTCTTGAAGTTTGTCAGAAGCAAAAACGTTAGCTGAGTGCTTCCACTTAAA
>JAECUM010054304.1:0-16684 GCA_016617855.1 Megalonaias nervosa
TTGGCGCCCCCTTCGAGTGCATCTGAGATAACGAATAGTTGTACTTACCTCATTTTGGCGCCCCTGGCACAGGGCGCCCGGGGACAACTGTCCCCCTCCCTACCCTCCCCAAGCTACGCCACTGATATCGCTGCTTTACTGGGAAAATTACCAGGGGCTGCATGGGCTAAATACCCAGGAGAAAAACATCTACCTGGATATAATTATTGTGGTCCTGGAACCCGACTTGATATCCGACTTGAGGAACGAGACCAACCAAGACCTGGAGAGTATCCAATAAATGCAATTTATCAAGAATGCCACGCTCACGATATTGCGTAAAAAATATAGATTTACAACAATGACATATTGCAGATGCGAAGTTGATTCGCTCGTTAAATTCCATAAAAAATAAATCTCTAAGAGAACAATTTGCTAGCTTCCTAGTAAAATCTGCGATGAAAGGCAAATTAGTGCTAGGGGCCGGTAATTAATAAACTTGCTGATTCAGCAAATGTCACACGTTCTGTTGCTGCAGATTGGTTAGCACGACAGGCAATATGGCAAATTTATCTACCACCCCCTAAAAAAATTCAGTACGCACATTTTGATGCCACCACTCCCAATGAAGTTCATCAGGCAGACATTTTGTTTTTACCACATGATACTATTAAAACACATAGACGTCAATCACGCACATATAAATACGCGTTGACTGTCGTTGACGTTGGAAGTAGATATAAGAAAGCAGAGCCGCTATCAACTAAAACAGCAGCTAAAGTTGCATCTGCTTGTGAACGAATTTATCAACGAGGATCCGTACCACAAGGTGGTCTACGATGGCCACAGTTGCTACAGGTTGATCCTGACAAAGAATTTCTTGGTGAAGTATCATCTCTGATGAAACAACATAACGTCAAAATCAGACGAGGATATATCGCAAGTGATCGCGATCAAGCAATCGTTGAACGATTTAATCAAACATTTGCTGAGCGGTTATTTGGATATCATTATGCGCAGGAAATATCTCTGAATAAAGTTCAGAACGACAAGAGATCTCGTGAATGGGTTGCAAGACTACCAAGTGCGATAGCTGCGTTAAATAATGAAATTACTCGTGCAACTTCTATGAAACCCATCAACGTTATCACAAAATAAAAATATATACCAATACAACGACATGACTCCTTCTCAAAACAACCAGTACTAGGTAATGTGACTGTAAGATATTTATATGAACCTGGTGAACTTGAAGGTGGTAAAAAAGAGCAACTGATCCTATTTGGAGTGTGACCACACATAAAATTTCCAGCGTGGTAAGATCCACAGTAGACCTGCAATCTACAGACTAGATTCAACTGCTCCTCAACGTGGATTGGTACGTGAACAATTACATTTAATTCCTGAGGATACACAATTACCACCGCCTTCACTTTTGTGAAAGCAGTGCACCAGCGCCCCGACGTCGATTACATTCAAGACAGGTCAGCATCACATTTTCGCGTGTGTGACCAAGACTACTATTAATTCTATTCACGGTGAATTGTTTTGGATTATTATTTGAATATTGCCACAACATTACTGTGCTACAACTCGCACATCGATTATTCTGTCGTTGTTTCAGTGTCATGATAAATTCAGCATTGAGATCAAAGTCGCGTATATTTTTTGTCACAATGCTTATAACTAGCTAATTGTTTTCTTACTACATCGTCGCCAACACCTTCGGTGTCGCCGGTAGTTTGATTATTATTTACTGCGAAGTCTATGATAACCCTCCGCAGCTGAGATATTCTTTTGACTCGAGACACAGCGAGATAAACTAAATTTGACCATTCAATACGATCATCGACAATCCAAATATCTGCATCGGAAATACTTAATCCTCGTGACGAATGAATCGTTATAGCATATCCTAGATTCCATAGAGTTTTGTCCATCGTTAATGCGCTCTCAACAGCACTCACAGGAACTAAAACAATATCATTTAGTACAAGATTTTGTTTCTCCCTTGACTCTGTCAAGGTTCCAGGAATTTCAACATCGATATTCTGTTGTCGCGTATCTGCTGGGTAATAACACAATGGTACAGGTAGATTTGAAAGCTTTTCTTTATGTTTACAGAAATAATTGTTGTTGAAGTCTATCACAAACTATCTTTCTACTTGCAACTATCAAATCAGTAGGACTCCGTAAATTCCAAAAATCATTTATATGTTTTTCCGGAATTATTTCACGCATTATTTCACACTGAATCTTGTCCGGTTGTAGTCTGATTATTTTCTTAAACTCTCTTAATTCTGGATCAATCGATCGATAATCATCAGTTATTTCTTCGTAATAATCGACGAATGTTGTTCAGCCATGCATGCGGAGATGATCCAACAAAAGGCGGCGGTTGACCATGATCGCCAAACATGATCACAACAGTATTCTTTGTCAATAACCAATCAATAAAAATTTTAATGCCTCCAGCAACACCGTACATATTTCATCCCAAATAATGATCTTAGGAATATATTTTTCACCCATTCGTTCTGGAGTCATGCGTCGCCGCACCATCTAAAGAAACTACGATAAGTTTGAGATTTAACTCCACGTTCGCTCATTTCTCTGGCGAGTCTATGTGTAGGTGTCAAAACAACCATGTCAAGATTCTGAAATAATTCAATCGCACGCGTTGTTTTACCAGAACCACCACACCCGTTAAGATAAATAGTTTTATGTCTAGCTACGGGATCATATACCATTGGTGCTGATGATAATAATGACATTTGATTATTCTTGTGGTATATATCTTTAGATTCAACGTCGGCTGATTCAGAATAACTAAGTATCTTTTCTCGCTTTATTCTCCATTCACCCCATGATGTATCGGTACCAATCTTTAACAAATCCGCATATTTTTTATTCACATAAAATGAATCTGTGGCAGCTATAACCCCGGTATCAGGAAATCTCGTTATCATCGAAAATAAATTTATCGAAACATACGCTAACAGCGAAGCTCTTAAATGAGTAAACTGTTGTGATTCACAATCAATATAGCTCACAATTGTACCTAATTTTTAGTTCCGTCCGACAAGTAAGCATTATTCCGGCTTATAAATGTGACTTTCTCTGTTGTATCAGTAATTATAAAATCGAGTTCGGCATCGTCGATGATTAGTCGACCACAATGTCGTTTATGATCATATGAACCACCCTGAGTAAACTTATCAATTATTTTTCTGCGGAGATCTTTTGCAAGTTTATATTCATATTCAATTTCATCGGGATTACGCTCAAAGATTTCGTCGAGAATAGTTTTCTCCCTGACATCGTCAGGGTGTTTTGGTAACCAGACTTGTTTCTGTGGACGATACGATATTATTGCTTCACTTACAGTTAACGATACTAAAATTTCAGCATCAAGCATATATCGTAATAGTACTATTGGATCCCAACATTTTTCTGAAAACTGATGACCAAACCAAACATAAAACGATTCAATACATGCAAATCTAGTTAGATAAAAATCTGGTAAAGGTCCATTTATCGCAACTCTGGTCATCTTGTGTGTTGGATGTCCAAATCTCTTAAAATATGCAGAACACTCTCCCATTCCAAGAAAACATCCAGGATAACATGCAACCATATCAACTGAGATAACATCCTTATAATCGTATTTAGTATTCCACAATCTACCGTGTCCGTATTCGACACAACTGTGTTGGACATCTTCAAGAAATTCCGATCTTGTCCGCGACCATGAATTTTACCCCTGAACAAAGTGAACAGCAACTGACGGAACGGTAAAACAATTACTGAGTCATTGTTCAGCATCATCGGTATATTTCGACGCAAGATTTTTCTTTTCCTCGTGGAGAAATTCTGCAGGATAAATGTCTCCGCTAGGTCGTACAAACTAATAATAATTTCCACATTCAGAACTTTGAAACAACCATACAGATACATGGTCATTTTTATTAATTTTATTTATAAAATCAAAATTATCACTGTCATAAATTTATCAGTTCTATTTAGTGGAAATAGTTTTACTTTGTTCGTCCACGCGTGCGCGTTATGATCAATGATCTCTATTGAAGTTCCCTTCGATTTATATTTTGATTCATATAAAATATTGCCGGTTGTTGCTTTTACCCTTATCGGAAATTTTAATTTTTTTCAAGCTCGGCAACGTCGTTGATCATAGCTCCATGTTCCTTGACAAGCTCAGCCCACTCATTTATTTTTTTACGTCGTAAATCCGTTAAACCATTTCCTCGTTTTGCGTTTGTGAAATGTTCTGTAACTCGCTCAGCAACACAATTCAAGCGAAAAATTTTCATCGGCAGGAGGTCATCGACGTTAGGTTTATCATTCAGCGGATATATCGCATAAACAACAGCCGTGACAGGATATGCTCGTTCATAATGAGGTCTATCAATTTCAGTCAGTATTCCTAGTTTGGAATTTTTATTTAACGTGACAATATTTCCAGTGTGGTGTAATTGAACAGGGTCACATTTTTCACGGATAATCCATGTGTCGTCTACTTCCACAATAAATTTTATTCTAAAAATATATTTTTGTTCAGAGTTAAGATAATTATTAATCGTCGCTGCTCGCTTATCATTCATTGTAGCATCGACGTATTGTATAATTCTAAATGTTGACCACAAATGAGCCGCGCCATCATTGTGAAATTCTCTCTTGGCTTCACGGATACGATTGATTAGAGTCTTATTTGTTAAATCAACCAGAGCTCGCCTCGACAATTCCGGTGTTATTCTGTCAAGATTAAATCTGGCTTTAGAGGGTTTAATCGCAGATAATCTCGCAAATTCCTCCATATTATAATTAAAGCAAATATATATATTTTAAATTGAAGATTAATCATATATATAATGATTCAAGCAACGAATATCTATAAGTGGTTGATGATTGGCTCTACAACTCCTTGTAATCGGTCTTGCGTAAATGAATTCTGTGGATATCACATGCAAAGCGTGCGAAGAGAGAGTCTAGGACCAAAACCGTGTTTACGATGTGGTGTTGGGGTTAGAGGAGAAACGCAGTTGTGTGTACAATGTGGTGCTAAAAATACAGAGAGCTAAAACGATATCATGATAAAAAAAATAACGTCGGCAACAGTGTTACTGGTATAAGAAACGCTGAAGACTATTTCGCCAGATTTTCACGCTAGTAATAAAATAATTATTTAGACAAATAATACTATATATAAATGAAGCAAAATGAATTTGTGAAACATCCCATCATCAAGAATTATGTGGCATCTCGTGATGGTGTAATTAGGAACTGTCGACTAAAAAAACCGGTCGGTTTTGTTGATAATAATGATTATCTCATATTCTGTGATGGGAAAAATATATCTTTGTCATAGATTTATAAAAGAATATTTTCTCGGAGTAATCGAAGATGGACTTTTGATAGGTCATATCAACGGCATAAAACTCGATAATGTTTTGAATAATTTGCTGGCCATTACACAAAGTCAGAATTGTAAATTTGGAAGAACCGGTAATAATGATATGAGCGCAAAATCAGTTATACGTTAAATGTAGAGACAGCGAAGAAATATAATTTCATTCAATATATGCAGCTGCCAAATATTTTGATATTTACCATGCCTCAGTAAAACATGTCGCAGATAAAATGATAAGATCAACATTTTCAAAGAAATATGAACAGCGAATAATATTTCAGTATTTCACTCCTGAATTAAGAGAGGAAACACATCTATCGTAAAACAGAGAATTTTAGTCAAGGGAAATAACTCTGCATGGACTAAACAGTACTACAGAAAGAGCAGCAACTCTACTTGGCTTCTAGGCCACACCTCTCGCATAGCTCAGTCGGTCAATTGAATGGAAGCGTGAACAGATCGTTTTGATTTTCTGCATGTCTGTGTGTGTGTTCCATTCACATATTCCCGGGAAAGGAAATCAAAACGTGAGTTGTTTTGCGATCATGTATTTGGAAGTGTCTGATTTTTCTGTATGTCTGTATGAGTATGTTCCCAGGAAGGAAAATTAGCATTCCGTCGTGAAACAATTCTGTTTTTCATTCATTTGACCGACTACAGACTTCGTTTATATATCTGTACGCGCGTGTTTCTTTTCAAACATAATTATCGGCGCTTACACGTGTACAGATATTAAGTTACTAGGGCCTAACCCATCCACCCCAAACAGGTATAATACCGTCGCATATTATTGATTTAGTGGGCGAGCTGAATTCAACATGGCGGCGGTATTATATCTGCAACAAGAAAGGGGGTTTCCGTTTGGATTTTCCCATTATGTGTAATTTTATATATGAGTTCCGAACATGTATACAAAAACAACAACCATAGCTCAATCGGTAACGCGTCTGACTAGTGATCACATAGATAAATTAATGTATGTTCGAATCTCCACAGACGCCATGTAATTTTTTCTATATAACCCGGGCCCAGTTATCTCCTTTTGACAAAAGTTAAGGAATGCAATAATTTTTATTTTAAATATTTATTTATTATATAATGAATTCCGAAAATATCAGTGCTATTATTTCTGCGATTGAAAAATTACAACGTGACGGTATAAGAATCTCTGATGAACTTGATCCTGAAATAATTATTTGTGATTTTGAATCAATGTTTGAACTAAGATACCAGGGTAGATATACACTAGCAGCCGAATACCGGTTCATTAAATTATTCCAACAGTTAATGATACAGTCGTTGGCAACCGTTGAAGATGCACAAGTTGAACAAATCGTCTCATTCGCATACGCGATTGAGAAAATTAGATCAGAATTTTATCACGAATACGAAACAAGAAAGATTATAAATGCGCTTGTACGACAGTTGAGAAAGATTATGTCCGATTGTAAACCCCTTGAATCTGTCAATGACTAAGTCATTATGTGAAAGTGAAAGCGGTGACAAAATCACTAGTGATTGTGAAAGTGAAAGCGCTGTCACCAGTGACTGTGGTAACAGCTAAAAAATGTGAAAGTATGAAACAAGGGGAATATTTCATTTCTGATTATAGTAACAAAATATTTATTTTTTTATTCTGATAATAATATTTATTCAGAATCAGATCGTAATATTTATTTTTATTTTTATTTTTATTCTGAATCAGATTATAATATTTATTTTTATTCTGATAATAATATTCATTTAGAATCAGATCATAATATTTATTTTATTTTTATTTTTATTTTTATTCTGAATCATAATATTTATTCAGAATCAGATTATAATATTTATTCTAATACTTTTTTAAGCTTATCAAATTTAAGGCAAGAATGTTCATAATTCAGAATTTGATCTCTATCACACACAATCGTAATAATTTGCACTTGTTGCAGTTCATTTAACTGTTCCTGCGTTAACAGAAATTTTTCATCGCCGTATTCATCAATAAGTACATTAACACTAAATTTTTCTGCATTGACGTTGTCGATGACGAAGTCATCGGGGGTTAGTGTCAAGATTGTTCTGACGGTACTTTCGAGCACCTCTTTCTTGTGTCCAAAAACTCTCACGTGTTGGTACATATATAACATCACATAAATAATTGTTTGTAGAATTTCGAAGATTTTTATTTTATTTTACAAAATCCTCTATGAGCGTAAAGATGAATGAGCGTACATACATATTTATATACAATGATTCATCTCGTAAATCAAGCAAGTATCCACGTTGGTCAGTAAGTTTGAAATATATCCGTGATAATAGCGGGATTATGACATCGCAGATGAACTGGATTAACGGGTTATAATACAATAAAAAATCCAAGATGTGCTTGAGGTGTAAATGTGTATAAAATGTATCCCTGCTGGGCCTGACTGGAATTTTCAAGATCTACTTGATATCTGCCGTAGACTGCATCACATACAAGATTAACTGTGATTGTTGATGTAATGTTTACAACACCTGGTGATATATGACGACCTCCACCGTATGAATCATTGTTGTGCTTGAGGATGTTTACCGGTGGGGCTATCTTTAACTATGATTTTAATATCGCTGGAAAATATTCATCCGGGTATAAAAATCTTTGTAATTTTGTTTCAGTTATTTTACAGTGCCCGAGAAATAATTGTTTAAGTGTTGTTGTGTAGGGGGGTTGAAAATCAACGAATTCATTACCAGTGATTTTCACTGTTTCAATGATAACCCGATTGACAGAAAAGAGATCTAATGCAACCTGGTTTAGATGTTGTATCGTTTCAATGATCTGTTGACGCGTATCATTGTTGCAATATTGTGTTATACTGGAAAATAAATTTTGTAGATCACCGAGTACCCGTTGATGTTCAGTATTAATTGCGTCGGGAAGTGATTTGATAAGTTTTTTTTATACCAATGATCGGATTCTTATCATCGTCATAAATAAATAATGGTCTTATCATCTTAGGAAGCCTTTCACCATCAGACGCAATTAAATAGGATATTTCATCGTTTACCCATGTATTTATATACGACCATGGATAAGTTTTTCGATATTCTGGAAATCTTACAAATATTTGTTTATCTATGTAGTAGAAATCAAATCGTTGTGGCTGCGATGGTGCTTGATGAACAGGTGCTATCTCTGGCCATCCTAACACAGTTCGAATAGACGACTGATATATATCGACGGCATAATCCGGAGTTGATATTTCTATCGCCGCTGATAATTTTGGTTCGTGAACAGTGATAGCTATTTTTTATTCTTTTCCTGTGATAGATTTAATTCTGCGTTGGAACTCATTGTTGATCTGTTCGATTTGATAACTGCCCCTAGGTATACTCACAACATTCCAGTCTGGGGTTCCATCAGGTTTATTTTTATACGCAAATACCAGTGAATTATTTGCTTACAACCCACCGAATGGTTTTGATCTAATATTTGGCCAACTATGATACGCTCGTAATTGTGCTAGTGCTATTTCCTTAGCTGGAATCGCAGCTGGAAAGCTAACGCTGTACTCAGGATCGATTGAGCTTGCTGATATCATCTTTGGTTTCAACGGTGTTGTATTAACCACGATCTGTTGTAGTAATTGTGACAATTCTAAATCAGTGGGTCTATTATCGTTTTTCGTAGATTCTGACACAGTCATTACCTCATGGTAAATCTTAACCATTTCTGTGAACTCTTGATCTGATATTATTCCATCGCTGAGACCTGATGATATCAACGAAGATAATTTGGAGTATGCTAGCGTCGCTGCATGCAAATTTATTGTATACTCGTGTAATTTATCAACTGTGCACGTGGATATTTTTTTGGCGATGATATTAAGAATACCGCCAAATTCCTGTTGCAACTGAAACGCCAATTCCTATTACTGGTGCTATCACGTATGACGCTGACAATGCGCCGATGACTGTTACTGTTGCAGCGATGACCGCAGATGCAGAGTATACAAATATATCAGTAACAACGACACCTCTGGGATATTTTTTTTTTGTTTTATGGTGTATTCGTCGATGATATTTTTTCAGTTGGGTATTCCACGAACACACTTGCTCGTTTCTGAAATTTTGAACGTTGATTGGGGAGTGCATTATAGTTTTAAGTAAGTGGTAGTTTAGCGACTAATTCAAGACACCAATAGTACAACAAGCCTAAGTCTTTTTCTTCGGGTTCCACCACAAATATTTCCTCGTCGTTTTGCTCCAACATCACCAACATAGATCCAGAAGATCCAGTTAGTGGATAACGCCGTGAAATTTTGGTAGATATCGTAAATGTTGTAACGCCTAGTACTTAGAACCTGTATATGCCGGTAACCTCAGTGCGATGTTTAATGGATTTATCGAGTCATGTCCATAATGCTGATCCAGACGCTACTGTATATACGACACTGTCGGTAATTTTTTTATGTCAGAGAATTTAATGTCGATAACTGTTGGCTTTCCAAAGAAACCCTCAACGATTCCATTTATTTTTCTACAAAAATTTGTAAACGCGTTTATGTGAGTAGTATAATCAGATCTGAGAGATATCAGTCCATCATTGATTGCAATGAACGAGTTCATCATTGGGAGGTTGCTATTGTCGACGTATTTCTTCGTTGCAGCGTCGTCGTTTGATTCTGGTTTTCCAAGACCAGTAATCTTATTATTAGCCATATTGAGAGAACCAGTCACTGTATCACCGGCTGATAGTAAACTATCATCGACCTCAGTTCTGATGTGGCGTTGTTGCTGTCTACATATCTTTTCGTTGCCACATCATCGTCTGATTTTGGTTCTCTCACATTGATAATTGTAATTTTACTCATGTTGAGATCGCCATACGTAATATCTCCAATTCTTCTGATACATCCAGCAATTTCTCCCATGAATGTTAAGATTGATTCCTCAGAGTTTTTAATCTTGCCGTTTTTAGCAAATACGTTAAAGTTATCTTCGGTCACATCTGGAACCCGCAGAATAATATATGTCAACGGGATATTGCTCGTCTTTCATCGTCCTTGTTTATCCTGAAAAACAACGACTTCATTTTGGTCCATATTTGCGAGACTCAAAAGAGCAGCGAGTTCATTCTTGACCTAGTCAAGGGTAGCATATTTGGATAAGTCGCCTTGAGGTTTGCCCCGAGTCTTACTCAGAGTAGATCTTCCGTAAATATCTACCATTGTATATTCTCTAAGACTTGTTTAAAACGACGGTGGACGGCTATACCGTCTGGTGGTATACTCTTGCACGACTTTATGAGGTGGTGTTCCTGATGATGCCAGCGACCTTGACACAGCGTCGGGTACAGCGAGTACGTCACGGCCACATATTGGCAGATCTGTTATTGTCTGTGTTGGTAATGTTGAATACCAGATCGGAGTGTTTTGCATTCTGCTGACATATTTTAAAAAATTCTTTTGTTGGTGCCAGTCCATACGAATCAAAATAAACAACTCCGCGTGGATCAATCTCGTATGCAACCCAGTGAGTGCCTGGACCAAAACTTCCATCAAGATTAATGATACCGGTTTCAACATTGTTTGGTTGTTTGGTAATTGATCACGCATAGAACACCTCTGAAGCTTAATGTTTAATCGGCATTAAGTAAATCAAAATTGGACATGGGATGCATGTGACGCTTTGCGTCTAGCGAAGTGTCCCGGGAAGTCTTAGACCCGATCCGCGAGCGGATTGACCGTACCATGAATGGGGAGTTCCTGGCAGTCTCAGACCTTTCCTGTTGATATTTTTGGGAAGATTTTATTCTTGTCCTGTTGCTTTCTTTAATGCCATACCAGCAGCAATTCCACCTGCATCAAGTGCAGCTGCTTTTTCAACAGCTGGGGCTGCAGCGGCTATCACCTGTCTTGGCAATGTAGCTAATGGCGCCGCAGAAAGATCAAGTCTTAGACTTTTCCATTTTTTGGTGTCATTGAAATGCCTTAATTGACGTTCTGCCAGTGATATTTTATCTGGACCACCTGCGATCTGTTCTGATTTCAGTAATATTTGTGTTCCAGAATTCGTTTTTGATGCTGATTGCAGCTTTTTAATCTGTCCAAGAGACAGAGTAACACTAACATAATGATATGACATCATAATATCATGAGCGATTTAATTACATGTTTGGAAAACGTTTACATGTTTTCTACTGGGGCATCAATGACTCTCATTCGTCCAGCAACACCTTCAAGCAACATTGTTTTATCTGAGAGCATAACAGCGATTACTCTGTAATTAGCAATAGCTCCGCTTGCCACACGAGCTCGAAAATGTATATGAACGACAGAATACCTAAACAAATTCAAATGTTCCAGTGAGAAATAATAGATCGGATATAATGTTGTGAAATCCCACTGAGATATTTGCAAACCAGAATCCACATTTTGATTACGTCCCATAAATGTCATCAAACAATGATATACACGTGCAACATGATTGTTGTCAAAATTCAATAGTATATCTTCGAATGGTTCTTGATGTTCATTTATTCTCAGTGAAACCTCAGTAACACCAAGTTTGTCAAATATCATTGCACTGTGTGTTTGCGAGTTTATACGTGCAGCATCTTGGAAAGCAACAAATATATGTCGCGGTGCAGAAACACCTTGCTGTGATGCTATCTGCCATGTGCATAACCCATTAATATTGCTTTCAAAACTGTCTGTTGTCATCGTCAATCATGACAACGTTGATTTACCACCTTGATCCATAAAAGAGAGTAACCGTTGTTCTTCGGCGAGCGATGGAATCATTGCTGGCATCCACAACAAAAGTTTTGTTAGTTCTACCTTACCATTATCAACGGCAGCATCACGCCATATTGCATCATTGTCGTTGGTTTTTCTAAAAAGTACCACGGTGTGTTTAGCGCCAAATATAACTTTTCTAACAGTTCTGCAGCATCCAAAGATATGTGACAGTGGAATCACATATGAATACTCTTCGTTGATATTTAACATTGATCTGCGTGCCGCGAATCCCAAATTGAAATTTTCATTCATTGATGCAACTATAGTGCCAGCGGCATTCATTGTTACGTTTCTATTCTCGGATTGATAAGTGATATCCTTCGCAAACATCATTGATGGACCAGCTGATCTTCAATAATCATCATTGTATCTTGCAAGGCCAAGTATCGTCGTGGCAACGTCGACGTTTTCCAAGCATGATTCAATATTTCTTCCGTCAATGATTTATGTGGAACTTTTAAATAACGCCATGACGCCATTATTAACAAAACCAAATCGATCCCCAATTCCGTATGCTGTAATCATTTGCTTTCAAAAGTCTACCTTCGATGTCAATGAATGCCTCAGCGGGCAGGAAATATCTGTTTGTTTCCTGAACTTGCAACTCGATTCTTCCTTGTGCGTTAGGTACAAGTGCGTCATAAGAACATTATTGATAATGACTCACCGATTCATCTTTGAGGACTGGTGGATCCATGTCGAATGCGGGGTCAGATATGAGTTTGAACATCTTTATTATACTTGTTATCGTCTAACACTAAGACCACTTCCTGCTATCAGACTAGCAGTTATATTTTTTTCTTTTTCTGATAGTGGTACACCAGCCAACACTGCTAGTTTTTGATTTGCAGCTTGATTTATTATTTTACTAACATTTGCAGGCATAACTTCGGTACTGGGCAAATTTACTTGCTGAAGTAGGACCGCTTGCGGTCTGCGTATTAATCGTGCTAGTCTATCCTTGATTGCTGAGAATGTTTCACCAGCAATATCACCAACAGCACCAATACCTTTATCACGAACAAAGTCAATAGCATTCATCCCTAGTTGCTTTGCAATCTGTATTGCTTTTGGGGCTATCCTTCTGAAAAGACCCTGAACAACATCGCCGAGTCCATCCCCGTAAATCGCTTTATGCGTAGGTAATCGCGAATCTATCACCCTGACCATTACAAGTCCACGTTGAGCATTGTTTATGGTCACCTTATTTTCTTGTCACTGATCTAATTGCATACCCTCAATCATCAACGATTTCATCGTCGTGGTAATCATCAACGATTTCTTCAATGAGAGACCGAAAAACATTAATGTCAATGATACCGCCTGTAAATAATCGTTGACAAATAGCAGCTGCTTCATTAATGATTTCTGGGGAATTATTACCGGCTCCTTTTCCACCGATCAAAATTTCTAGTCTATCAACATCGGCAAGGACGTTATTGGGACAAAGTTTATCAAGGCCACCGTTGGACAGACAACTCGCAGTGGCACTGGTGCCAGGATCTGTATCTTTGTCCTTACTTGTTGTTGAGCGTAATTCCCTTTCATGATCAGTTTCTTTAAGTTGCAACTTCATTTCCTCTTCTCTTTGTCTCCTTTCTTGTTTTCTTTGATTGATATACTATTCTACTACCTGGTTAGAAATGTTAAACTGATTAACATCTTCCTTAGATTTGATCTTTGGAATACCAGCGGCAACGCAATATACATCCTTAACCCAATCGGCAGATTTCAGAGTTTTAACATATTTGGGTTTTACATACATACATATCTCTATCACGATATCCAAATGCGGCAATAACAAGTATCTGGGTTTGGTCATTGATAGCGGCAATACCTTCCGGCGTAAATTTGTCTATTATCTTCGTTTTAGCTTTTGGTTGTGGCTGATCTTCAGGTTGTGGTTGAGGAGGTTGTCCGGTGGTGGTCGCGTTGCTTGAAGACGGCCAGTAATATCAACAGGTAATGTCTCAAGAGCTTTTTGTGTTGCTTCAGTTGCTGTAACAATTTTCTTTGTTGGTTCGATAATTGGTTTAAATAACTGTTCTGCATCCTCTGTAAATTCCACCTGAGACTCCTGACGAGCTTGTAGTTGTTGCTTGACAGAATCACGGCCAGGGAGATATTTCTTAATTGTCTCTAGCCGCTGTCGAGCTAGTTTAGCTGTGTGAGATTCCATTATTGATATAATAATGATTTAACTTCACCACACTGGAGCAGCAGGGAGGGTGACGACCTCGAGTGAGTGTCCGGGTACGTAAACGAATATGCAAACACAAACGTCAAAAGATAAAATAACCCAATTAGAGAAGTCTCAGTCGGTTAGAGGCTTCGGTTTGGCGTTATTGGTCTTGTATTTTCATTTTTGTAGGAAGCTTTATTTTCGCGAAAAAAACCTCATAAAAAGTGGTCTGTTCGCCCTCCCTGCTGCAAGTTTCGACATAAAGCTAATATGATCATTCAACATCTCTTTCAACACTCCTATAATAGCGGATATGCAGGTGCATGGACGTGGTCTGTGACTGATACTAACTGGCAAAATCAGCGAGCCGGTATGACTGCCATCAAGAGTCAAAATGATCAAAGCAAAGGTGGTCTTGTCCATTTCATTGTTTAAATACAAATATCATTAGAACAGAAAATAAAATACAAACAAAGCCTCGTGCCAATTTTTATTTTTGTAAATGCTAATTCAATTATTATAATGTAACTTTGGATGCTGAGACCAACTAACCGAGTGATGAAAATATAAAACAGCCAAAATTATATTCTTTCGGTATTTTTTTTTCCTGCCGTTTTTGCATAGAAATTATAGGAACTATTCTACTCCATCGATCCAGGTTTGCTTTCACTCCTCATGGTTTGGTTCCATGGATGATTGATTTTTGTACAACTGTTGCATCAGCATTTACTATTGAAGTTTAAAACTTGCATATATTATTGGAGGTTTGAGAATTTGATAATATTTGCCTTCACGATCCCATGTATTATTATTATTATTATTATTATTACACACTATCATGAAATACCGTTGTCATGGAAGTAACACGTTTAGTCGCCTACAAAGGTCAGTGGATCAACATTTGCGCTCATTTCATAGTAATAAGTGGACAATTAAATTTGAGATAGCACTCACTTGCGCTTAATAATTTCGATTCACGTGTAATTTCCTATAGCCTATTTGCCTTCAGTGGACGTGTTCTTAAGTGGATATGTGTTATCATCTTGGCAACACTGGGTATTCCCCAAAAGTCGCACAACGATGCAGGGCCAGTCGACTGACACTGTGACGGGCAGTAAACTCTATAATTAAAACAGTTCTGCTTAACCTACTCTCGAGTAGATACGCACGTTCAATGAATGATATGCAGGTATAATATCAGCAGATCCTAGCTCACTTGTCCAGAGAGCACGAGTAAGAGCAAGAAATGATCTATATTTATAGTTGTTTGAAATTTGCTTTTGGTTATTTATCAAGGAAAGAACTTACAACTGTAACTTATTTTGCACCCTTTCTGACATAAAGTTTCTAACTGTCTCAAAGCTGTGATTAGGAGATGGATTGATACCAGGAAATGTTGAATCTTGGTTCTCAAACACGGGCGCGCAAAGATGGTCTTCCCACTGTGAACACTTAGCTTGTTGACATTCGACCAGTCATATACATTGTTAAGCATTAACTACAGGACCGATTTTATTTTGTCTACAGTTTTGGCAGCAAAGTTAAAGTTTAATCTTGGTGAAAGTTCTGCAAATAACACAGTGGAGATTGCACAGATTATGGAATTGTTTAGATAACTTTCCACCAATTTCAATAAAGAATTTTAACGACACAGCCTCTAATAATCAGAGGCATAATAATTGTACAAACGCTGATGAAATATTTATTGACGACTACAGAACACGTACTGTAATTTACTTTATTGGAGGCATATATGAGTCCACCAGAGCGGGTTTATATGTCTATTTTAGAAACCAAAGCGTTCCAATGAGCTCAGTAGAACCATATCGCAGTAAAGCCGGCGTTTTGTACGCACGTGCAAATGTAAATCACAGTAAGCACAAGAGGTAGAAACGAAACAATTTTCATGGACGTGAACAATCTTCGTGAGCCACTGGAAAACTAAATATCAAAGACCAAAGTCAAGCAGTAGAAACATTTACCACAGAAATTAAACCAAAGTCTCGTTCTTGTTTATCATGCAGAGTACCCAAATCAACCACAACTCAAAATTATTTATTTCTTTACATGTGTAGTATTTATTTGGAGGAATTATGTTGCCGAAATTAACACCTTAGTACGTGCGAGGCATTATTTCATCAACCATTTGCCTCAGCAATGCATTGAACCTGCATTACTGTTACAGTAGTAAAGGAAAAGGCTGGTTCTGGCTCCGAGACCCCTCCCCACCCTCCAAACAAATATAAATTTACTCTCTCGGGACCTAAAATTCCACCCAAATATATTTTAAGATTAAATGAGCCCATCCCCAGCCTTCCTATCTAC
>JAECUM010054305.1:0-13403 GCA_016617855.1 Megalonaias nervosa
TTCTATACTACTATCGCTATGTTAGATCCAGCTACTGTTTTAGTGTTAACAAGTCTTAAAAATTACTTGTTAAAATTATCAAGAAAATGGAGAATGTTAATTGCTTCATACATTTGGAGTTTTCATCCCTGGAATGCATTTACCACTCTTTCATTCCAACATAAAGATAATTAGAATGGATTAAAAATATACGTACTCTAATTCATCAACATTTATATATAAAACTGAGGTATTGTTAAAATTGTAAAACAAGTCCAAGCAATTAGAAAAACCACCAATACACTCAAATGTTTAAATCACATTCACTAAATGATACTGAAATCTGCAGTGAACACTTCCACTGTTGTTGAAGTTTGAACTGATCTAGATATATCCAGCACTGATGTCTAAAACACTGTAAATTGTACAGTCACTAGTAAATATTTCCCAATACATGTTAGGATTTTCTTTGCATTATTCCACTAGGGCAGTCATTCTATGAAGATATTAACATAAATTGATTGTAACAAGATCTTGAAGTTATGCCTGTATTATGTCAGCCATGTCTATTAATATACATACAATGTTACAATTATTCAATCTTGCTTTTTAAATCTCATACAATTAAAATGAACATGGCTATGGACATAAATGCATTAAATAAGTTATTTTCTTACTTAATCAACATACAAGAGGAAATTCATTCCATTGTTTGTTTCAATGAGAAAGCACATGAAATTGTATATTATCACAACTTGAGACTGTGTAACAGTTCTCTTCCTGCTATACCTATCGTCAATATAGAAATACAAATAAAATATTTTTTTTTTTAAAAACACAAAATTTGAATAAAACACTGACAAGTTTCTCTCAAAGGGACTCCTTTGCTGCCCCAAAAGAATTTCCATGAATTCACAGTAAGACCATTTCTTCTTTTTAACTGGTGTGTGTTGAAACCATCTTGGATATTCTCATGTCAAGATTTTCAAACTTGCCACTGTGGCACACATGTTGGATATGAGATCAGCACCATTTTCATTTTGGACAACATGGACACCATCAGAAATCTTATGTGAAAACCCCATGCCAATATGACCATCCATTCAAAAGAATCAGTGACAAGATTTTTAATACGGTCATTGTGGCAGCCATCTTTAGATCATATCATTGCCATTGAGGACCAACTAAATATCATAATTGGTCTTCTGGTGAAAACTATATCATTTCATTTACAAGCAGCAGCAATATGATTTTCAAGATGGCTGCCATAGTGGCCATACTGGATGCCAGATTGGCTCCATTTTTATTTAGAAATAACCAGGTATCTAAGTCTGGTGAAAACCTGGCATTGATAGGGTTTGGGTTAGTTAACCCATCTAGGAGGAGAAGCAACATTTTAAAGATGGCCAGTTTCATTTAGTACCATCTAGACCTTGAGGTAGGTGGATGGATACGCTTGTTTGTGTGTGTATGTGTGTGCATGCATGTGTGTAAAGTGTAATGTCAATTCTCCAAGCAGCTCAGGAGGAGATAATTTGAAGTCAGACAACAGGCTATCCCATAAGCTTTAGTAGAGCTCAAAACAATCTGATCCATTAACAAACTAAACAACTCTCTATGATCATTCTTCGAGTTTGATTATATTACAAATATTTGATGATTTTATTCATAAATCATACATATCATGATGCACTTTGTAAAATGAATATTATATCTAGCTAGGATCTAGTCGCACATTATTCAAAAGGTTTCTACATGCATTAAGCTCTATACTCTGAACCTTTTCTCCGTTTTTCTCCACAAGTGTAATAAAATTTCATTCTTACCAAGACAATGCGACTAAAATTTTAACAAAACTATTATTTTAACCACTTTAAAAGCTCTAATGTTATTGACTCATTTGTAAATTGCTAAAACAAGGTGTTAAAAATTTCATCACTCATTTGTCCTACACTAATACAAATTAATTTTCAAAAAAGCAAGATAATAACAAAGCAAATAAATGCTCATTCATTTGTTAAATTCTGAAGTGAAGTTCAACAACATAAAACAACTGAAAGTCACACTGTACAATAATGTGTGGTTCCCTTTTTTATGAAACAGAGTTAGGAAGCATACATGGGAAAAGAGGTCAAGGATACCATAAATAAAAATATGGATACAACAAATTTACAGTAATTATGAAGCTGATTTGTGTACCCGTTGAAGCATTATGTATACATAGTATTATGGATGTAAACAATTATGGATATAACAAAAGGAATTTAAAGGGTCCTGAGAGGTCAGTTATGAAAGAGTTCAACTTTAGCTATTTCTGAATGTTAAGTGCACTTTGCCCCATGTGCAGAAGTACTCGATACGCTGTGGACCATATGGTGTACATTAGCTATTTCTGAATGTTAAGTGCACTTTGCCCCATGTGCAGAAGTACTTGATACGCTGTGGACCATATGGTGTACATTAGCTATCTCTGAATGTTAAGTGCACTTTGCCCCATGTGCAGAAGTACTCGATACGCTGTGGACCATATGGTGTACATTAACTTACATTTGTTATCTAGTCTTGCACTTGTATTTAGGACTACACAACTGAACCAATCAATGTCATGCAACTTTATAAACCTTGAAGATGGTGGGAAAATTCTGAATAGGTTGTTTTTGACAAATGCAACTGGAGGGTATTTCCAAATGGCAGTACATTTCAAACAGGTCATTGATGCCAATATAACTGGAGGATATTTCCAAATATCAATAAATTTTTTAAAAATAACTATTTCATAGAGCTAATAGTACATGAAATTCAGTAAGTACTGACTTATTGTGGAAGTATTTGTGACCAGGACCAATCATAACAGTATTGCTATAATGTTCCTAAACATGTCATACATCATACGTACACCATTATGGAAGAAGTCAGATTTTCAAAAGATAATCTATTTTTAAAATTTGAATATCCCAGTTTCCATTTTAATTTCAGATGCCAATTTTGATTCGAAATGACAGGAATAAATTATAATTATGAAGCTTCATGCTCTACATCAAAATAAATAACAATAACAACATACATCTTCTGTTATTATTCTTCAAAGATGTTTAATGTTCAATTTACTCTAGTGGAGATTATGTGTTAAATAGGTGTCTATATCAAGTTCAAAACTCTTAAAAAAACTTTATAGGGATTTTCTTCCAGAAGAATCTCAGCTTTCTTGGAAACTGTATTTTTAAAATATTTTTATGATACAAGTACTATGAGACATGAAGCACAATGTGTAACTTCAACATAATTTTTTTACCCTGTTTCTTAATTTAGAAAAGACTTTTTGGAATTCATACAGTACATTGACTTTGTTGTTAATAACATGGGACATGATGACTTGCCCAACAGTGCATGTTGTGGCTGGCAATCTTTTATAGTACTGTCTTTTAATGGCAAAGTGCAGTTACTTGAAAGCAGACAATTCAATGGGCATAGAAAAGGAATGTTTATTCTTCAAACGATGGTCATAAATATTTTAAACTTCTCTAAATGCAAAAGAGATTAGATGAATACGCTCAGCAACTGTTGCTATTAGGGAATGGCTGAAGTTGCTCTAATTGTTGTAAATTGTATTTTCTTTATATATATATATATATATATATATATATATATATATATGATGCATGCATAAAATATGTAGGAAACTATCTAGTTTGCATATTTAATAGTCTTTATTTAAAGCATTTTCAATTGTTTTATTTCTCACACTCTGTATACTATCCTTAACAAGAGTCCCTGGAGGGGATGGATGCTCTCCTGGCCCTAAAAGAAGTTAGAGAAATTCATGCCAAGATCATTTGTTTTTTATGGCAGCATTTTGAAACCACTCCAAATATTCTTCAGCAAAAACAAAATTTCAAATTAAATGCTGTGGTACAAATATTGAATGCTAGATTCAACCTGACAATTTGTTAGTAAACTTCCCATGATGATCCGACCGTCAATTCAGGCATAGCAGTGATAACAAGATTTTTTTTCAAGATGGGATCTGTGGTGGCCATAATGTATGTGCAAGTGGAACCATTTCCATTTAGGACCAGTCCACACACCATAATAAGTCTTCTAATGAAAACCCCATGGCAACATTACCTTTTGTTCAGGAAGAGTAGTGATAACCAGATTTTCAAGATGGCCACTGTGACAGCCATATTGGAAACAATTTTCATTTAGGACTAACCTGATATAAAAAGTCTTTTAGTGAAAACCTTCTATTGATATAACCATCCATCAGTTCTGCACCATTTTTATTTATGACCAACTAAGCATAATAAGAAGTCTTTAGCGAAATCCCCAAATTAATAGGCAATAGCAAAATTGACAAGATGGCCACTGTGTGGACCATCCAAGTGGCATCTTTTTCATTTGGAGCATCTAGACTATTGCAATCAAAGTACAGTAGAACTTCGATTATCCATTAGGATTTGGGATTGAGACCATGACGGATATGAGAATAGATGGATAATAGAATATGTACATTGAAAGTATTATACCATAGACTGGGTCATCAAAAAATCATAATATCTACATATGTACATGTACCTGTTTTTTATGTTTTGACGTACAATGCCCCGACGGTTAATCAGGTGCCAAATAATCAAAGTTCTACTGTAGTTCAGAAGTAGCAAAACAATTTGCGATAGCAGACAAATGATGAACAACAGACCATCCCATAAACTTTTAGTTAAAATGATATGGTTTCTACTCGCACAGTAATTCAATCCAACCTCTTAACAGCTAAAGCAAAACAAAAACTTTCTCATTTTCAAGAGTACGCCATTGAAACAAAAGGCCTTTAAAGCACTATTTACCTGCACTGTTACCTGTGTAAAATGTAGATCTAACTTTGCCATCACATCATGCACAGGCTGATCACATTTTCAATTAAGGTAGTCCAATTTTGTTAAATCAAATAGGCACTGAACAGCTTATAAAGATATGGCTGTCGCATTGGGCGCCAAGCATAAGATAGGATATAAAATGATGCAGTTGTGATTTCAGTAAATGACTCAAAGAAAAAGTATTATTCAATTTGAATTTTTGCAATAACAATCCTTTGATAGGAAAGAATGAGGTCAGAGTAAAGTATACATTATGAAATCTTTTGAAACTTTATGAACTGGGATTAAATGGCAGTGGAGACGGTCAGTTGTGCAAAACTGATGTAATCTTAATGATTTTGTACCATCAACGTCCAACTACAAAATGCAGACCCAGAGGCAGATCTAAGTATATATAGTTTGTTAGAAGTAACCAGTAGAATCTGTCAGCGCATTATGCAACAGCAGATAAGGGTCTATTTTGTTTGCAGCTGGACTTGACTAGTAAGCTATTGTACAGAGTATGTGATAACGAGTTCATAATTTTTGATCAATACAATTTTTGGCATACTAATTCAGCTTTTATTTTATGGGCAAATTAGTGACAGGGTACTTTTTATGCAACACCCCTGATTTGGGGATAAATAATCAGGTAATGGTAGTGCAAGGAATGCAAACCCACAAAAGTATTAACAACATTTCACAAGTGATCAATCATATAGTCATTAGCAGATCATGATCTGCTGGTCCATTATGTGATGGAAGGAACTGGATCAATATGGTCCAAAGTTGGTGAGTGTTGTACACAAATACAGTAGATGTGTCGATGGCACTATCTACAAAAGTAGTAAAGATTTTAATACTGAATGACATATTAAGATGTGGAAGCACTAGAAACTGAAGATGAAATTCACGTCTTGTGATTGAAAATGTATTCCATTCACAAAAACATATTGCTAGTTCATATGGTCAAATTAGGCTACAAAAGGTAGGGCTGGAGGAAATGTGAAATGCTTTGACACATGTCCCACTACTCAAAAGTCTTACTTCAAACATGATGCTAGCTGGGCAATTCAATTATAGTATCCCTAACATTTCCGCTCTATTCCAATAAATTCAACTGCCACCTTGATCAATATTTATGTTTGATTATACATTTTCTCTTCATCGACCTGCCTCATATCCTGGAAAGAAATTGGACAAAATTTGCCCAAGTGTTTTATTTTCACAGGAATTCAAATCCTTCTCCAGATCCGTTCTACATGCTGGACACGAGTAGACACCAGCTTTAAATGACCTCTGCAGACAGGTCTAGAAAAAAAAGAAAAGCTGAAATCATTTTTAATGAATCATATAGGGTAATGGTGCTCAAAAAAATTTTTGTTTAGGCACAGGCCCTGGGCTGGTGACTTGAATAAACTCACAAGCCTTAAGACATAACCTAAGGAAATAAGGTGGGATATAAAACAAGGTAAAAACAGTTGCCACATGTACGGTAACTTGTGACTGCAGATTTGAACTGTTAAAATGAAGTCCTGGTCATCGTAAGTTACAACAAAACAGGGCATTGTTTATTTGCCAATCATTTGCTGGTGCTTATATACACACACACTGTAGAACATGGTTTCTTTGAAGTATGTCCAAAGGGCAGTTCTTTTCACAAGATAAATGCATTGATATGGGGTAACTGTTAATTAGCCACACTGGCTTTATTGTTTATGTACTTAAGTCTAACATGTAGCTATTTATGCAGTTTAGCCATAGCTGACCAGAATATGAAATGGGGGGCTTGTCCTAGGGGAAATAAGGCATGTCACAGGGAGAAATGGTACATCCCATGGGAGCTTGCACATTGGGGCAAGGGGGTGGGGTCAATAGTCGCCTCCTCTAATTTCATCCTTTGAACATGTTTTGGCCTACATCCATAAAATTCCATGGCTGACAACTACGTGTCCCCCCCCCCTCAACCCAAGTTTCTGCAGGCATGTCCTTTGAGAATTTCACCCTTATTGGACCTGGAAGATTGGTCAATATTTATTGAAACCGGCACTTAGAAAATGCCAAAAGACCCTTCCCATTTTAGGTCTAAATGTCACTATTTTATTCGTTATTCTCTCTACCTTGCTAATGAAAATTTCACAAATATGCCAGACTGCAATTTCCACGTGCCCAAAATTTACCCTTTTTTAATATTGTCACACAACATTGCTATAGCCACAATCAGAATATAAATTTAATAAAAATGAATTAAACTTCAACACTATTCCGATAATTGAAATGATCAAGCTTTGCATTCTATATATGCAGTAAAATTCGACTTCAAAAAAATGTTGCAGCTGTTCACATACTTGTCAAAAATATAATATATAGCGGCTTAAACCGTCTCATTCAAGGCAATAATATGTAATAACTTTTGTTCTTGTACATGCATCTATCATAGCTTTGATTTACCTATAATGGGTTGTTCCACTTCCTGACCCTACCTATGCAAATTAGCACAATGGGTTCACCCACTGCGACCTTCAACACATCTCACTAGCTATTGTCAGGCAGTTAATGTGAAACGTAAATTTTATACCTGACCTCTTTTCCTTTGATTGCAGCCATTTAAACTGCCCAAGGGATAGGTTTATATAAGTTCCAATCGTTTCAGATTACCGTTTATAGTTACTACATGTAATGGGCATAGATTCCAATTTTTTTTTTTTTTTAATTTTTAAAATATTTTTTATTAAGATTACTGAAAATTGTGTTTTCTCGAAACATGACTGTCAGGGGGTTTGGGAGTACAAAATCGTATTTTTAGCAAAGCTTCCATTTAATTAAAATCAGATCTCATTTTTTTTTTTTACAAACTTGATGGTCGGTCACCTCATTCTGAATACTGGACAGGCCCGAACTAAACTTAGAGGGTCCCCAGGCGTCAGGCTATCGTTTTTTTGTGAGCACAAGGTAAGTAAATAAATCACATAGGATAAGAAAATGGATCACATAGGGTAAGTAAATGAATCACATATGACAAGTAAATGAATCACGTAGGGCAAGTAAATAAATCACAAATGGCAAGTAAATGTAATAATTCTGAATATAACTTCATAAATATAAGACTAAATCATATAAAGCAATATTGTGAGAATATACATGTACATATTTCTGCAGGAGGAACCTTAATGTAGCCTAATTAATGACAATGACTTCAAGATACAATAATATTGTCATGGGAACAAACATAATAATGTTGAATCTGATAGATTCATCAAATTTTCTTATACAACTTTTGGAAAGCAATTATATACAAAATATAAAGCACCCCCACATGTACAAAATATAAAGGACCCCTACAGTGACAGGGATTCCAAAAAATCTACTTGATAATAAATATTAAATTCATGTTCATCTTATGTGCTAGATGCATCATTTGAATTTGGTCATATATATATATATATCTTTGTACTGCATAAGCTTGAAAAGGGAAAACTTTGGAACAGACATCACAACTTTAGTTTTACGCCTTGTGATCCAATATATCATGCACCAATGCTTCAACTGAAGTTCCCAAAAAGCAATGTACTTTGCTTGCTTTGTATGCTAGAGATTTTACCCACTTTTATTCCATTTAACTTAATGTACCTTACTATCAACATTCCTGTTTAGCTGAGCTTTTGTCAGAGAGAAACACTAGTCGAAAAGTTAAAAAAGAAAGAAAAAAACCTCCCACTCCTTAACTTTCAAATATAGTACAATTTGAAATATTCACAATTTGGTTTAAATCCCTAAGGATCATACACACTACAAAATTAGACATCTTAACATTTAGGATGCTGTGTTTTCTCTCAAGTGAAACAATGTCTACATTCCCCCCCAAAAACAAATTGCCTTTACAAGCAAGTGGATGTACATTCCTGTACTGGGTCTCATCTCTACTTGCGCAAAGCGTACTTGTTACTTTGTATTCTAAGACCTGATGCTTTTGTCAGTACTGGTGTTATGAAACTTGCAGAATAGTACCTGGTGTACACCATACCATATACATTAACACAAACACACATTACAGACCTGCCAACCCTGGCGAGTCCATCTCAGTAAGGCAGTTGATATTTCTCCGTAAGATTGATCAGTTTTCAGTAAGATGTAACAAAACATCAATAACTGCTATTGTAAAGCTGGAAAACGTAAGTAAAAGTTCGATGCAGCGACAATAAACAGTATGTTCAACTGAAAAGTTTGTAAAGTACGCGTAGACTTTATTTACCACTTGTACAGTTGCACAAAGTTTAGTTCCAAACACTATGCAACTCAATGGTTTGTTGCTATCTCTCAACTTGACGTAATTCTTGGAAATTCTTTTTCCATTTCATGTGACGACAGCAATCATATCTCCCGCAACAGGACTTACTCAGATTGGTATGTGATGTCCAATAAACGTAACTGTGTCCTTTCCAGCTTTTATTGACAAGAATCTGAATACTCCTTTTTATTCTTCTGTGTTGATTATTAACACTTTTTTTAGAAGCTTCTTTTTCCTTTCGTCTTAAACATGCATCGCTTTCTGGATGCCATTTTTAAAAAATTCTATAATCAACAGTTTGATCATGTAGACGCCTCGCATGAACAAATAGGTGCAGTTTAAAGCGTCTGGGCTGCTGCTGTAAAGTTAGTCTGGTTCCCGGACCAATTTTACTAATTCTAATATGAAACCCGGATCCATATCAAACACAGATGAACCAATTATCCGGACTTTTTGGCAATGATCATTTTCCCGTAGTTTTTGCATGTATGCCACAAATCCGTATTTTAAGCGTAATTTTCGTAAGACTTACGGCAAAATCATAAGAGTTGGCAGGTCTGCATTACATGAGGAAAAAAAGATTAAAAACATAGCGAGCAGCACATGTCCTAAATAACTGTTACCTGCCTTAAGAGTTAGCTCTGAGGAAATGGTGGGTTAGAATGGAGGCTCTCTACTGAGAAAAGGTTTTTTTTCGGAACACCCAGGATGTTTAAAGCTAGAATATTTAAATTGCAAATGTGAACTATTGTAACGATAAATTCACACAAGCTTTCTACCATTATAATCTGCACTGGGATTTGCAAAATAGATTATATTAATTGCTGTAAATATCTCTCAACGCTTCTGGAAATTTACACTTCATAACATCAAAAAAATAAATAAAAGCACCTTTGTGAGTATAAAGATCACTGCTATGATGGTAAAGATTGATACCTTATGATTGATATGCTCCAAAAGGCCAAACCAGTTAAATGTACAATTTAAATGAAAATAGCTAGTACCTTAAAATGCACACAAAAACATGGTATTTTTGTACAATGTAAAGCATGATCAAGATACAAGGTTTCACTGTTTACCTTGCAAAAGTTGTGAGCACACTGCGTTGTAATTGGTTTGAATGCAACCTCCTGGCAACAAATACAGTTGAACAGTTCTTCAACCTTCTGAAGAAATGCCTGCAAAAAATAAATGTAATTTCAGTCTGAAGTAAAACCAATACACTGTGCATCTACCATATTTAATACAATACTTACAGAAGCCATACTAAGTGTCACCCCTATTGTTGGTCAAAACCAGCCTGTACAAGATGCCCTCTAGCCATCATTTATTTGGCTACAAAGAAAACAACTTCAATAATGAACTTAAACTAAAAATAAAATAACAATTACCTTATTCTAGGGTATATGCAGACATAGAGACTAATGCCAAAGTAATTCCTAAGCATCCAATAAGTTTGAAAAAAACTTGACAATTCTATACATGTGAATCTTGATTCTACCATGCATTGCTGCTAAGAAACAAAGTTCACATAAAATTCCATCTGAGTATGTTGAAAGGTTCTCGAGTTATTGCAAGCAACATCCAAGTTTCCATGTGAATACAAAATTTGCTCGACAATTGGCACACCTTTGTCCAGGTTGAAGTACCCATTAAAGATACGTGCCAGTCTGTGCGGCAATATTTGTATCAAATGTCATAAAAAATAAGCTGCATGGTCCCCAAGCAACACTGATTACAAGGATCAGTAAAATCGAGATGAAAAATGGAAAAAAAAGACAAACAGTTGGACAAAACTTGACTTTATAAAATGATACGTATAAAAGGCACATCTAAAAGTAATACGCACCTCACCAACCAAATGGCATCCAATTACACAAAAGGTTACCAAACATTGTTGGTCAAAGGAAGTGTGAATGGTTGGACAGGGGGCAGTCATTGATGGTCAGAAAAAATGATAAATTCCCAGTTCTATTATCTTGATACAAGATTCAAATGATTGTTAAATGAACATTGCAAGTATCATGTTAAAATACAATGTATCATGTTAATAACAAGATGAGAAAATGTATCAATAGGACACCATCTTGCCTGTCAACCATAAAATGGTGTCCCATCATAAGACTTTCACACAGAATATCTGATATATATGCTGGTATCTTGTTTAATCATGGTGCATTACAACGTATGAACCCTGGGGAGATTATAGGTAATAATGAAGACACCTTTTAATAATCACATTAACTGTCCTGTGAAAGTAAATGATATAAGCCCACAAAGAGTAAACAAGACCATGGGAAATCTAAGGCAATTTATTGCCTGCCATAAACAGGTTACAGCTTTCTGCTGTCATCTCAAAAACTGTGATAAAATTCAGTCTGCAACAGATACATCTTGTAAGTTATTTTCACAGGTGTCTATGACCTTCAATGTGCACAAATCTGATTAATTTTTTAAGCACTTGTTCTTTTATTATTATGAAAACAATTATGGTACTGCCCCCCCCCCACTCTTGTATGTAATGACATTACCTGAAATTGCAATGTAGCATGTAATCCAACTGTGAATACAGTCTCCCTCATTATATCATTCTGAATATAATGTGGTACCCCTATGGACCCCATGACAAAAAATAAAATAAAGATAGAAGAAAAAAAAAAGAAAGAAAAAAAAAAGAGTCCTGAAGAGACCAACATCCAAATGGCTTAACAAGGATTTCCAGGAATCCAAGACAAAACTTTCTTTTCACTGCATAGAACTGAAACCACCTGATAGTCTTGAACAAGAGAACATTTTTTTTAGATAGTCAACATTACATATTGGCATCAAGATTGACACCATTTTCAGAAGTCCAACCAGACGTAATAAGAAATCTATTGGTGAAAAACCCCATGTCAACATAGCCATAAATATTATATGCAATATCATCACCATTTTCATTTATAGCCAATGAGATATTAAGTCTTTTAGTGAAAACCCTTTGTCAAACTGAACATCCATTCAATTTGAGTTCTAACAACAAGATTTTTAAGATGGTAGCCATACTGGATATCACATTCTCATTTTCATTTAGGACCAAAAGTGATAATTGGATTTTCACGACTGCCAAGGTGGTGGTGATACCAGAGCTCAGACCGGCACCCTTTTTCATTTGGGACCAACTAGACATAAGAAGTTCTTTGGTTTGAGAGAGAGTACACACCATATCAAAAGTGCAAAACATAATAATCAAATACAGTAACCATTCACCGGTGTTTGCTGACAGGAGATCTGTTGCACATTACCATGATATAACATAATGACAGATTTTGACAGCTCTGGAAAATAAAATTTACCCAAGAAACATGTATGTGTATCAACTGACTTTGTTGCTACGATGTTGATTCAGTCGTTTTGTCCACAAATCAGTGAAGTGGGAGCTTCAAAGATCTCTGCAGTAACTAGTGCCAACACCAGATAGTTTCATTATGGTGATTCAAACAATAGTTTTTGTTTTTCAGAGTCATGTTGTTCATTGGGATGAAGCACACATGGATAAAATGAAACGTATTTTCGCAAAGATTTAAATTTTTCAACAAGTTTCAACGTAATGAAGAATCACTTTAAATAAATAATTTTCAATTATAGCATAATTTCTTGTTCTTTCTTTCATTTTCAGCAATATCAGTGCTTGAATCCTTGCTTTCTCATTTTTCTCTATAATTTAAGGATTTCTGACATTACATATACACATTTGATGTACATAAACTTAAACCATTACTACATGAAATAAGACTGTTTTATCACATACGTTCTTGTGGCCTAGAACTAGTAGAGATGAAAAGAAGCAAAACATTTGTTAAACTGTAACTTTTGGGAAAAAAGAATCAATACTTTTCTTAAATTTGTGATCAAACCAATACAAAATACAGTACTATTGTGATACCATTCTGACTGATGGCAAGCTCCAACACAAACTCATGCAGTGCAGGATCTTCAGACCAGGATTTCCAACACCGATATGTTATCAACCAGAATGTAAGCACATACGAAGTTTCACAACATCAAAAGCAAGCATTTTTGAAGTTAAAACTACACTCAAAAACCTATCAAAGCCACTGGATCGTAACAAGGTTAAAATCTACTTTTAATATCCTCCATCATTTCCTCCTGGATGCATATACACGTGAATGTAAATTGCGTAAAAGATGACAACGTCTGGGCTGTACAGCACAAGTCCTCCAGTGCTTCCATGTATACAAGCATACACGAGTTTGATCGTATTCCTATAGCGTGTGCTATAG
>JAECUM010054309.1:0-10738 GCA_016617855.1 Megalonaias nervosa
ACATTTATCGCAATTTAGCAGTATGGATGGCAACAGCTGGATGTGGGATATCTTTATGGCAATTTAGCAGATACAAGTATACAACAGTTAGTACGACCAATAAACCCGTTTCACCTTTACTGGCAGATAAAAAAAAAAATTGTTTTCTGGATATGTAATTCCTTTTCTTCATGAACAAGCATTGTATTACATTGTCTTGTTTGATGTACCTTTGTCATAATACAGATGCATAGTTTTACTAGCCGAAAAAGACATATCGATTTTAGCCGTGAAGTCTTAGTTCAGGTATGTCATATAGAATTATTGCCAGGCCAGACCGCGGAACAAAATGCCGTCTGTGTTGATGTCACGAAAGCAGAAATGATTTGACATTTGAACTGATTTACGAGGTATGTTATGGTCGGTTACGCAGATGATTAACTGCCTAAAAAAATTCCATTCTAATTTTGAATGTTTGAAGGTTTCTTTCGTGCTATATACTGATGAACAAATGATGCTATTTTGGAATAGTTAGATCCCATTACTCAATTGTATTAAAGTGTCAATCAAGTGCCAATCATCATCAATCATGTACTAATAAGCTTGGGGTTTGCGTGCGTGCGTAGTTCAAGGACACATATGAACTCTAATGTTGAACAGAAAAAACGAGGAAGCTTTGAATCCAAATCTTGTAGAGTGAATTCTTGTGTTGGATGAAATAAAAAAAGGTAATGCATATAATTCAAGGTTTGTGAGAATTAAAATTTAAGCATAAAGATGAGTCTGACGGCAAGCGTCAAGATTTTGGTAATATTCAAAGTGAACTTGCTCAGTTTCGCCGGATCGGTGATTTTGAGATAAGTGGGGAAGCCATGGCCTGTCACTCAAAGACTCCGACAGTTTCATGTTTTCAAGAACTGGATGAATAAGCAAAAATGTAAAAGCAACTGACGAGTGATGAATTGTATACGATAAGATTGTGA
Source organism: Megalonaias nervosa (assembly GCA_016617855.1). Classification (NCBI taxonomy): domain Eukaryota; kingdom Metazoa; phylum Mollusca; class Bivalvia; order Unionida; family Unionidae; genus Megalonaias; species Megalonaias nervosa. Next base: position 963 of record JAECUM010054309.1, read on the forward strand.
TAGATTTCAATCATGATGTAAAAGAACTGGTAGAGTCGAGAAACAAAATGTCAATTTGCCCATAAAGGATTGAAAAAGCAAAAAGCCCCCAGCCCCAATTACAGGCCATGAGACCGTTGATGTCAATGGTAATCATACACCAGTGACTGATGTCATTGGTGTTACCGACATCAGCAGTAGTCTTACATCAATGCCTTAATTCTCCGAGGTTACTTATAATAACAGCAAGCTTTTACCAATACGTGTTAAAATTTCTGACTTTAATTTACGGTAAATTAAAGCAACGAAAATTTTCATCAAGGTGGTGAAACTTTTATTAGTGTTAAAGGCTATACTAGTGATAACGATATCGTTGTCACCAGAGTTAGAACTGAATAGTTTTATCTCGTTTACATTGACAGAAAAGATATTATGAAATACAGTTCATGTTTAAAGAGGTTTTGAATGACTCTATATCAAAATTATGCATAATAAAATAAAAGCCACACTATCAGCACTCGTGAATTGTAAAGACACTCCTGATCTGTGAAAATTCTCAGAAAAAAGCTATTTGTCCCCGAGCTGTTTACTGCCGACGGTGTGTTTAAGGATGGCATTGGAACACCAATCATCAGTACAACCAAATGGACAGCTACGATGATGTTGACTATTAATTCTATCGTGGCGGCATCCTGTCTTGTCAAAGTTGCAGGTGTAAATATGGGGTTTGTTATTGCATCGTGGAGGTACAAATTCTAGTGCGTTCAATCTAACTGAAACGCTTAAAATGAGGAAAATTAATATCAGTGGTAGCACTAATCGTTGGCTATAATTGGAGCAAGTTCAGTTCCAAGATTGTATTAGCCCAATATTTTATCACATACAGAGTTGGCGAAGACACCACGTGACTAATCAGATGTTAGAGGTTCTGGCTCACTTAACCTGTTATACCAGTTGAAACAAGTCAGCCTGTTTTCATCCACTTTAAACGGGTTTTCAAAATTTGTAAACTAAGATATGATTATCGGCATTTTTATTTTTGAACAACATTTGACTGTGGTCATCGAAGTTTTATTAGAAAAACATGGCTCTGTGGTTGTCAATATGTTCTTAATACAACTCCATATCAGGATCCTGGCTCAGCTTTCCTCAAATATTGTACGAGAGTAATCTAGCGTACTAACCCTCCAATTGTCATGAGCGTAACCTCTGGCTCACCCCCCCCCCTCACCCCCACAATAGTTGTTATAACAACATGCAGGGTCATATTATCCATTAGGCACTGTAGGCACTGTGCCTAGGGCCTACAAAAATACCATGTTACTGAAAAGTGTATACACAAAGAATCAGTCATGTATGTGTCAATCGTTTTCTTAAAATGCCTAGGACCCTGTAACCTACAGTGGCCTAAGTGGTTAGAGGGTCCGCCTCGGATTTGAGAGTTCGCGGGTTTGAACCCCGGCCGAGTAATACCAAAGACTTATAAAAATGGTACTAGCATCTACATCGTTCGGCGGCCAGAATTACGTGGTTGAGTGCTAGACATCACAATAAACTGCCACACTGTAGATAATATGACTAAAATTGTTAAAGATACTTTTAAAAATCTAAATCACACACACACACACACACAGAACATGTATCTTCTGGCTCAGTGGTCATCACATTTTTATGAGGGTAATATCTGACTCGGCGGTCGTCTTTTGTTATAAAAAAAAATACCTGGTTCAATGACCATCAAATTAGTTGCTATAACAGACCACCCCTCCACACACCCAAAAATATAGGATAAAAGAGATAGAGTCTATCACCCAATTTCATTAACTACGCAGCCAGTCCTGAGAACTATGAAAACACTGCAAAAATGTAAGCCCTACTGTCTAAATCCGTACCTCTATGGACTGACAGAGGAATAAAATAACTTACCTACAGGAGAGAGAGGCTACGTCTCTTTTGCAGAGCTTTTTTCCTTCTTGACGGACAATTGTGTTGTTAATTTTATGCATCTCTTTATATGTCATAAGTGTGACCAGAACCTTCCAATCGCTATTCTGGCTATCATAGGCTACTTCATTTGTATATATGGCAGCTAATTTGACCTTTCTTTCTTTCCCATTGCACGTACTTTGTACAAGACTAGAACCTTTCTATCGTCATTTAGCCGCCCTATGTTGCTTCATTTAACGTGGTGTTGTAACTAAAGTTTTTATTTATTTATTTATTTAATAAATCATGTAAGTGATTTTGACCTGCTTTTATGCGCATAACTTTCGACAGTAAGGTCTGACTTACTTTTATATGTAAAATAATTTAGGTGGAAACCTGAGCCGGAACCAGCAAACTTACGTTCACGAGTGTGAAGCTTAAACTCATTGCCCATTTCAGTCAGGCTACTAATATTGTGATTTCTAGCGTATCTGAGGTATGAATACACTTCCAGCCTGCTAAGTCAATTATATTCTGTCATTAATAATAGGTACAGAGAAGCAGTCACGTCTCGCTGTCAAAAAATATCCAGGCCTCATGATATTAACTATCTTCATAAATTGATACAGTTTAATATTCACCGAGATGTACTTTATTTTAATAAATCATGGTGGGACAATAAAACAGTCATAAATATATGTATTGTGTCTCATGAACAAATCAAAGTTATTTGCAAACAGGATGAGAAATGACGTTTAAAACCTACATAATTAGGTAGAAATTTTTAGATTACTATTATTAAGGCAATAAAATCCTTATATTAAATGCTATACACAAACAACGAGAAGAACTAAAGGGATCATTACCATGAGACCTTAAACGTGCGGCCAGTTTAGTAATGTGCCAATGGAACAAGCGAAGCAGTCATGCATAAATGTCCTGTTGTTTTCCACGAATCAGTTCTTGCGGCAAATTCAACGTCATCGTAAAAAAAAAACTCTTTAAGTCTTAGACGCTTCATTCTTTATGTTATGTAGTGACCTTAGAGATTGGACAATAAAACAATCTACTTGCATATTACATAAGCGGGCCATAAAGGATCTCCCAGGGTTTTCTTAATAATATATATATATATATATATAAGTATATATATATAGGTAAGTATATGTTGTTGTTGTTGTTATATATATATATATATATATATATATATATGTTAAGTTATATATATATTAAGTATATATATATATATATATATATATGATACATTAATAACTAAGATTACAAAAGGAAGATGTATAATGAATGACGAACAAACCAAAAAATAAAGCACCAAAGTAAATCGATACAGATGAGATGACATCTGCAATCACATTATCTATTTCTATGATGTGTCTAATGGCAACATTGCAACATTTTATTCCTGCAGCATCAAGCTCTACCTCAACAGTCCGTCATTTTTGTTTTTCATGTTGTTAATGAATGTAAGGAGGTTGTGATCACTCAGTACAATAATCGACGAAGGAGATGAGCTAACACACTTCAAAATATTGCAAAGCCAGTATTAAATCCAAACATTCCTTCTCGATCTTGGAATAATTTCTCTTGTGCCAATTCAGTAGTTTAGAAACATGGCACTTCTTCTTCAAGAATCAGTGCTCCACTAAGCCCCTCATCACTAGCATCAACAGACATTTCAAATAATTGACTGAAATTTGGAGCTGAAATAACTGTTGTACCTTTCAAGTATGGCCATTAATTTATCAAAAGCCTCCTAACGTTTGTCAGAATAAAGAAACTTGGATTTCTTTCTCGTTAAATTTGTCAGAGGCTCCGCAATTATGGAGAAATTTGAAGGAAATTTCCGATAATATCTATCCATACCCAACATTGTATCAGTTGCTTTTGACTAATAGGCACTGGGAATTCAGACATAGCCTTGACCTTACCTTCTTCAGTTTTCACTTGATTGTATCCCACAATATGTCTTAAAAATGTGACATAAGCACGGTAAAACTGACTTTAACCTAAATTAACTGTCAGATTTGCATCACTGAGTCGATTAAAGATTTTCTGAATGGTTTGCAAGTGATCGTTCAAGGTATCAGTGTAGATGATAACGTCATCGATGTACGCATCACAATTATCTAGACCAGACGTTATCATGTTCATTAAACGATGGGATATTGATGAATAATTTTTTTTTTATACCAAACGACACCACTGATAAAGTCCATCTTGAGCAGCAAATGCCGAAACTTCCTTTCTCCTTTCCGTGAGCGGAATTTTCTATAATCCTTTTAATAGGTCAAACGTGGTGACCTATTTTGCATTTCCAAGTTTGTCAATGCAAGCATTTATTTTTAACACTGGAAATGAATCTGTTTTGGTGACACTGTTCACTTTTCTATAGTTAGTACACATGCCGAATGTATTATCTGGTTTAGCCACTAGAATACACCCTGAACCAAGTTACGTTTACTAGGTTCTATAAAATATTTCTAAAATAAATATTAAACTTATTTTTTAAACATTCCTGCTTTAGAGGTTTCATTCTGTATAAATGATGTTTCACAGGTGTAGAATGTACAATTTTAACATCATTGTAGATTTTATTTGTTCGTATTGGAACATCAGTAAATAAGTTCACATATTCACATAATAGCTGTTTAAGTTTATTCCTTTCTCGTGGCAGTAAACGCCGAAGTTTCTGGTTCAGAATTTTAAATATGTCTGAATTATGAAGACTGGTTAACATAAAGTCGCTACTGTCAGATTGCATCCCATTGTTCACATCCTCACAGTGTGGGGCGGTACAACAAAACTGATTGAATGATTAACGTAGCTATCTATACCAAAATACTCCTTTAACATATTTATGTGACAAAGTTGTTTCTTTTTGTTCCCGCATGCCAGGAGTGTTAATGATATAGTTTAAGTCATTTACTTTCTTTCAATTGTACGAGAATCATAACATTTAACCAGAAGATGAGTTATATCTACAGGCAAGAGAGCCAGAGCTCTATCACCAGGATGAAAACTCCTTTCCTTTTTATTTCTGTCATATCTTCATTTCATTTTTGACTGCATAGAGTGAAGATTAGTTCTTGCTACTTCATAAGTCTTTGACTTCTTTTATTTGAAATTAGAGACATAGTCAAGAAGATTAATCTTGAAATCTTCTTTTGAAAGAAGTTTCTCTTTTAACAACTTCAGTGGTCTGTGGAGAGTAAGTACTAAAACTAGTCCAATGGACTAAACTCCAGTGATTCATGAACAGATTGAGAAACAACAGCAACTGAACACCATCATTCCAATTCATTCCCTATCAAAGCAATATGACCGAATCATATTCTTCAAAGTTTGAAAAATCTTTCCAAGCCCCTAGATTGACATAGCAATATGCAGAAGATTTAAACTGTCGGATGCCTAATTTATACAAAATATTGTGGAAAATTCCAGACATAAAATTTGAACCTTGATCACGCTGGACATATTTGGGAAGGTTAGCAGGTGTAAAAAAAAAACTTTATAAAAGTTTTTACTATACTTTTAGTTTTAATATATCTCAGAGAAATTGCCTCTGGAAATCTTGTGGACTCATACATTGTGGTCAACAAGTAATGGTTGCCTGACTAACTTTAGATAAGTAACCGACGCAATCTACCATTAATCAGCTAAATGGTTTGTCAAATGCAATAATAGGTTGAAGATTAACCTTAGCTCTCTCCTTATTGGGTTTTCCAATCATTTTATCAGTGTGGCAAGATCTACGGTATTTAGAAACAATATTTTTAATTTTCGGCCCATAAAAATGATTTCAAGATATTGTGATAAGTCTTATTGACTCCTAAATAACCATCCGAGGGATTTTCACTGGCTAGGCTAACCTTTTCCTGTTCATATGACTTCTAAACGACAATGTGATGGCTCACTGACCATTCGTCAACAGCGGGTACCTGCAGTGGTCTCCATTTCTCATAAGAACCCCATTTTTCACAAAGTAACAGAACAGGGACTTGTATGGCTTCAGTTTTACTAACAGCCATCTAAAACAAACAGGAGATTTCGTGATTCTCTCGTGATTCTGTTAGATAACGAGAGCTTGTCTTGAGTTACTCTGGTTAGTCTAATGAGAATGAGCAGTGAAAAGAGGATCACTGTGATCAATATCTTCTGACTGATCACTACTAGGAGTGAAAGTGGCCGGATAAAAACAAACTGACAAAAAATGTGTTAGTTAAAGGAACAATTTCCTGATCAACATCATTCTCAAGAACTTATTTTGCCATAGCTCTGGTAACTGCACAAGCATGACACAAATCAGGGAATTCACTCTCTATTAGATCAACTTTATGATGTCAGTTGCTATTAGATTAAAAACCACCTTTTCTCAATCTAGATCATTGTCTAATAATAGATGAATACCTTCCATAGGTAAAGAAGAGATCACTCCGACAGTCACGTGTCCTAAAATGGTGCCAAACATACACAATGGACAGGAACAATAACAAAAGGTGTACCAACCTATTTTTGTTTGCTCACATCAAAACCTGAACTTGTGTGTAAATAGGGGAATGTGCTCCACTTGTCAGTTTTAATTCTTTTACTCTATATTGCATTTCTTTCTGTACGTCTGTCTGTCTCTCTGTCTCTGCATTTCCCTATCTTCTTTCTGAATCTGTATTTGCTTATCTTCTCTTTCTTTGCATTTGTTTCTTTCTCTTTTTTCTCTCTCTTATCTTCTTCCTTTCCTCTCTCTGCAATTATATTTCTCTTCATTCTTTTTCTCTCTGCCTTTGTATTACTTTCTCTTTCTGCGCTTGTATTTCTCTCTCTCTCTCTTAGGTCTCTTTCTGTGCATTTGCATTTGCCTCTCCTCTTCCTCTTTATAAAATTTACATTTCTATTATTTCTTTCTGAAGCTGAAGCTCTGTTAATTCCATCTTGTTTTTAAACAGTAATTCCTTTAATTTCCTATCAAAACCAGAGACAGACTTAATAATCAAACCAAAGAACTAACGTCCAAAATTGTCTTTCCTACCAAATACTGAATAAAAATATTCATTATCTCTTGTTTTGTTAAAGATGTTTTCGCTTTAGAAAGATCGTATGGTCTAGTAAGCTCAAGCAACTCATCCTTTTTCAAAGACACTAACCCTCCTTGGGTATATTCTGAAATAATGTGTGAATGCATGTTGGTTTGATTTCTCAAAGGAGTGAAATTAATCTTTACCAGGAATAAAGACAATTCCTAAACAAAGTCGATTTAAATTTTAAAGACAAATTTTAATATCTCTAAAAGGTTGTTAAAAAATTCAGACCCACGACGAGCCCAGAACTTCTGTTACGACTCTGTGGTCTTAAAGTATGTAACGGAAAGTAAGTGAAACCAGCAATTTTTTGAGTAAAATTCAACAAAAACATTTTATTTCTCTAAGTCACAAGGTGAAAATTTCAGAATATCTTACAGTGTTGTGAATTAAGTCCAAAATAATCCTAAATGCCCTATCACAATTTCAAAAGTATGGAATGTTCCGAATGAATTCCAATAGTCTTCAATGTCTTGATGTATCACAATGATATAATACAGAATGCCTTTGAACGATTCCTCAATAGTCCCAAAGTAGGGTTCTAGTTCAAAAGGTCAATGAGCACGTTGTAAAAATACAAGGAGTACTTTGTAGTTCCAAGAAATTAAATATGCCAAAATGGTAGCTTTACTGTGATGGACGTATGACGTTTTCTACAAACCAAGGAACAAATACGGTGGGAAAATAAAGTAAATAATTACAGATACAGGTTCTCTGTGTATTAGTGCTAGAACAGACAACAAAATACCAAACAAAAAAAAAAATTTAGTTTTACGACACAATCGATTAAAACGGTTGGATTGTTTAACGATAAGATGAATGGTGTTGCCATAAAAAAATCTGAGGGCATATAACCTTTATGTTGCAAAAGTATTAAAAAATCTGTTGCAAAAAATAAGATTTTTTAAATAACCAAACTAAAAGTTATCAATAAATGAATTTAATTAGATCCATATATCACGAGATATACAATATCAAGATAATAAAGTTGTTTTTCATCATATAATGATAAACTTGAGGTGATTTTATATTATTAATACTGTACTATTCTGTTGGGAGTCGAGCAAGTTAATATGGTAGCAATGACTTTGTAATCAAGCATTTCAGCCTCATTCAAAGTTTATTTATTTTGTTTTCTTTAAACTCGTCAGTTATATTATCTATATTGACTACTGGTACTATATCATTTTCTTTCATAAACATTTCATGTTTTGAGAAGATGACTTTTATGCATTTAATATTTTCACGAAGATTTTTATGACATATATATACTGTTAAACTATTATGTATAAAGAAATTACATAATGTCTACCACAGAACGTTAGCTTTATTGCTTTCATTCTTACAACATTTAAATTCGCACAATCGTCTACAAGAAACAAAATACTAGTTTCCTGGTACGCACTACTAAGTAATTCTAGCAATTTAACTAATTTATCACCATAATCTATTAGAATGAAATGTATATTATTGTCTCTAAAAAAAGGGTCTTATTTCTGTTGAAAGTGTTTTTGTTCACAAGGGTTGGACAGATGATTACAAGAACATTAAACATATTTTTATATTATTTTGTTTCATTCAAAATTAGTGGAAACTTTTGTCGCTATGCAAGTTGTTATGTTGAGGTACACGTACTAGGTATAACTCTAGAAGCAAGTAGATTTCAATTGGTAGTTCTCGATATTTATCTGTACATCAGAAACAAAAGAATTATTCATTTAGAGTGCATATATCTTTTTATGCCTATCAGTATGCGTATTTCTTCTTGAACATCTACCAATGTATGTTCTGTTGTAATGTATTATTGTGTGTGTTTCTTAAGGCTATCCATAAGGAATGGTGATCAGTATAAAATCAGTATACACTAATATTGTTAGTATGAGTGTCTTTTATTGTTTGTCGCATAAAAAATACATGCTTCTGTAAATTTCTGATCTATACCCGTGTGAATAAAATATATTAGGTAATCCTTCAACCGTAAGCATTACTTATTCTTTTCCTGAATTATAATACTTCTCGGGATCAGTATTAGGACTCCTTTTAGGTTCATTCTTGGTGATTCAAGTATTCCATTTGGTGTTCGCAGGCATATCAATAATTCTCTCTATCTCTCTAATTCATTATCAGATTTTTCTAACGTTATATAATAATTCAATATTGTATTGTCATCGTTTAGTGTTTTATTAATATATTTGATTGAAACAATCTTTAGAGCCATATCTATGTTTAATTTAGTTTATAATTTCTTTATCTCTGATTGTGATCTATCACTTCTTGTTATCTTCATCATTATTCATTTTAACTGTTTCTTTTCTATCTTTTAATGTATATTATAATTCTAATCATTTAGTTTGTTTATTTAATTCGTCAATACCTCGCTGTACAACACCAGTATTCCTAAGAAGAACATTATCTGTATATCCATTACTGTCTCTTAGAATTGTTCATTTCCATCACATATCTCATTTTAAGAGTTCTGTTCTTTAAATATTATTTTTATTACCTAAATCCAAAATAGATAAGTCGGAGATTGTTTTCAAATGTCTAATTTTTCTTGTATCTCTCTGTACTTTGACTTTGTTCATTTCGCTTGCAATTTATTGAGATGAATTTTAATAACTTTATTTATGTTTTCACTATCAAATAATATATTGATCTACAGAATTTCTGGAAATAGGTTTACTTTATTTGATTCTTTGGAGGATATGTTATTAGTATGCGTCACGGATTTATTTTAGGTGCTGTATTAAATATATAGAGCATACTCCCACGGATTTATTT
>JAECUM010054311.1:0-12487 GCA_016617855.1 Megalonaias nervosa
CATGAATTGCGTGATGGTATGATATAAACTACGTGATGGTATGATATAAATTAAGTGAAGGTATGATATGAATTAGGTGATGGTACGATATGAATTAGGTAGTGGTATCATATTAATTGCATACGTTGCACGATTATAAGTTGATAATCTGTATTCAAAGGAAGATTGCGGAATCAAATCAAGACTTAAATATTCTATATATTTCCTCAAACTTTATGCAACATGTTACTGAAGTTTGTCTAGGTCCATTTTTAAAACAGGTTTACAGTATTTTATTCTAATAATTTAAGCTTTCTCTAGGTGAAAGGCGATATTTTAGAAACAGAAAATTAACTTCTACGTTGCGATAGCTCTAGAGCAGTTTGATAATTATACCAGTTTAATCTATGTTTCTCTTTTGAATATCCATATATATATTGATATCGCGATCGCGGCTATCAGAAGCAATTATATGCAAGTATTCTAAGTGATATAAATTGATCATACCATAACGTTCGGCAAATTCCTACATTAATTAGTATCGTTAAACCTTGGCCCTTGGTGCTCACTTAGGAGCATACTTTTGAAATTACTATTTAGGCTTAATGAAATAGTAAAGTATGATATATATATATATATATATATATATATATATATATATATATATATATAGCAGGTATATATATATATATATATATATATATATATATAAGTATATATATATATATATATAATTCAACTATGCGTAAATAAGTAACATTATTTATCTCCTTTTTTATCTCCTTCAGGAAAAGCATTTGTGTCTAATATCAACTCTTTGCTTTGAGTCTGTGCTACTGTGGGGATACAGGAGAATCGACTTTTTCCATCATATTTTCTTGTGTTCGCTTCCAGCTGATGTAACAACATACTTATCGTCATGAAGTTTCAAAACTGTTGTGCCAGTCTGACATATATAGATAAATGTTTAGCATGATGTCCGTTTTATTACGTTGATCATTATGCGATCTCGGTCACGTACGCAGAGCAAAATTATATCATGTTGAAATAACTAATATTATATTGGAAGACGATTAAGACTTCCTAATTTCTACAAACTCAATATTAATGAAAAGATATATATCTTAAAAACGACAGCTATTGTGATGCTTCAAGAATATAGAGATTGGATTTGTATTAAAATATATATGAAGTAAACAATTATATATGATTGTGTGTGTCTTTGTATATATATATATATATATATATATATATATATATATATATATATATATATATATATATATATATAAGTGTGTGTGTGTGTGTGTGTGTGTGTGTAAAGAAAGATATTTACAACAATAGCACCACAAGAACAGGTAATTCATTAAAATTCATCAATATTACAAATCTAACTTTTAATTTAAAATTATATGTTTCTGGCAGAAACAGGAGGAGACTACGAGAAAAGATAGTGTTGTTATTTAGTAATCCTAGTGATTACATATATATTAACTTTAAAGACTTTTCTTACTTTTTATGAAATGCTAATTAGTTCCTTAGAAAACCATCCTTCAACAATTATTAATTTGTAGCAAGATCAGGTAAAAGAAGCATTGGTTATTTCTCTTTAACCAATTGACGCATTTTCTGTTGGAATCGATCTTGAAACTAAGCAATCATTTTACAACCTTTAAAGATCACGTCAGATACCCAAGAAGTCGGATTTTGAAGCACATTCTGATTACCAGAGGCCATTGACACAACAGGGGTTGTCAACTTTTATTTTTATGTAACAACTTATAATCTTCTGAAAGAGAAATTGTTATTCCAGTAAAATAATGAGTGAATGATTTTAGTTTTGAACTGATCGTATTGTATGGAAACAAATGTGTGCAAATTAAATACAAGAGGGAATAAGTAAGCTAGGTTACATCACATTATTAATCCGAGCTCAATTGTTTAAAAAAATATTGCACCGGATTTATAAATCTGACAATCTGAAAGATTGTAAGTGGCACATGGTGATTGGAATATAAAGCAAAAGACCAGTCGCCGGAGTATATTCAAATGAAAACAACACTGAATAACAGGTTTGTATCCACATAAACGTTTGCTTAACGAATAGAGATGTGGTGAATTGATTACATGATCTATTTAGATCACACCATTGTTGGTAAATTCATTACATGATCTGTTTAGATCCCTCCAATGTTAATCACGTTCATTTGCACAAGATCAAGCTATTTCAATCCGTCACAGAAGTAGATAAGGCTTTAGCCAAATGATGGAATTTGTCCCCGTGCCATCACTGTATTATGGTGCTGATCATGTAACATACACTGGTATGTGGTCAGAAAGGCCTATAATGACATTGCCAAAGGCAACTATTATGGGTCAGCAATGATTGTTGACAGCATTCAAATTCCCGCTACACCGGTGCTCAGAGGCAGCCGTCAGTACGGTGCCAGTATGCTAGATATAAAAATATAACTAAATAACAATCTTGAACAAGACCGCCAGCACGCATAGCCAATGTTGTTTCAGTTAGTAGGACGAAAAAATGAGGAACTCCCATTATACCTCAAAGGACATGTTATTGTCAAAAGCGTTTCGCCAGATATCACGTTACCATATTAGACTTCCCGAGGGTAGTATTTTCGGCTGTTGTTTTGATAGCGGAAAGGCAATCAATTCTAGCTGTTTGCGAGTTGTCTTTGGGTGTTCTTGGAGAATCCAGTGCTTTCTGTCCATTTGCTTTGCAACATCGTTTCACTCAAATTTGAACCTGTCAAACCCAAGAACTCACAAATATTCTTGCATCAGTTGTTTGTAGTGTTTGTTGCTGTAATGCACTTAGTGAGGGAAATGCATCAAACTTGCGCTGTAGATCGTTGATTTGGTAACCAACATCAATGATTTGTGTTCATTGTTTATGTCTAACTGCCCCCCGAGGCTTTCCTTTTTCACCTTTAACTAATTAATAGCACGAGTTCTAACTGAAAACCGACGGTTGGTAGAGTGACTGAGAAAGTGTTGACGTTGAGACCCTCAAACCGAATGATGTCTCCAGAGGCTAACTAGTTGCAAAACCTTCGTTTGAGATGACATCAACTGACTAATAACTGCTGACATTATATGCTCGAACATTTCCGTTTACAAAGATTCAAAACTTTGATCACGTTCTTTTACCACGATTCCCATGGAGGTTAATGGACGAAAATCGGGCACCCAGTACAGTGGTAGTCGTCGTCCTTGATCAGAGTATAACACCAATGTTCTGAAAGTTTTGCATCAACTCCCAACCGTAATAGTCAGACGTATTTATTGTGCTTATTCCGGAGACTGAAGTGATAAGTACATGACCATTAAGGCCTTGCTAACATTGCCCGCTTTGTGACCAAGAGTTTCAGGAACTGTGGCGACATTAACTGGGGTGGATGGGGTGCAATAGGACACAATTATTTGCAGAACTACTATAAAACGTCCAGGACCATTTAAGCTCATACTGTGCATGTCGATAGTGGTCTCACGGGCACTAATGAAGGTGTTTAATCGCATGAGTGATAGTACACGCCAGAAAATAAACCGGCGATTGTTTCTCATCAAAAATACATATTGAGAGCTTATGGATGCTTTTATTAAGTAGTCTGAGCTAATGTGGTTTTTCACAGGAGTCGATACTCCACGTCTCCCCTTAGGACTTATGGAGAAAGATGCAGTTGTTGGGTCTGTAGTCCGCAGTGATTCCAGAATGGCAGCCCTATTATTCTTCGAGCGAACCCTTTATATAATAAGCATTAGGAATGGTGACGGTTGTCGACGCGCCGGTCGCGAAATAGCCCAGGTTAAATTTGTTGTTACCAAATACAGCCAAAACGTACCGCCGTGGTCTGTACGAAATCTCTCAATGCCATACACAGGCACCAAGATAAGGACGTATCTCCTGTTTATGAGTCACTGGTCCAGCTGGAGGAATCGGTAATACATAAGTTGTGAGAAAGGGAACTACCAAATATGTCATTATACTTCAATAGTAACCTAAAATATAGCGTTGGTGTATTAATTACTACTATAATGATGGGAGAGAACGAATATACAAAGTCCTTAATTTACATAGCAGTGTTTTTGAATGAAAATGCTTCGTTTCAGGCCAGAGTTAGCTACATAACCTATAAGTATGCACTTATTATTACGTGGCAGCATATAAAGTAGAATTGATATTGCAAATCACTACAGTCATGGCAAAATAAGGTAAACTTAACATTCTGTTGAGCATACAGCAGGCTCCGGCATCAATGTTCAATACCATTGTGAAGGATGTCCCCCACTGTAAGGATTGGTTGTGGGGGATTGGGGGTGGGGTGCTCCCAATATTTTATTTAAATTATTGTAGAAGTTCCACCCAGGTTCGATTTTGTTTGGAAGTTGAATTAGTGAAAGTTAGATGTACAGCTCCGAGACCCCAGTCAGCAATGCCGACGGTTAAATGATTAAATATACAAAAAGGGGAAATTCAATGAATAACAATTTAATAACAATTCAATAGTCAAATGATTCAAATTTCCCAAGTACACTCCTTCCGCTCGACCCTTTAATAGCCTATTGCATCACTTGATTCGTAGTGTGAGAGATATCCACCTGTCCTTGTATTCTACTCATCTGTGTATTCATCTCTCCTATCTTCTAATTCCTTCTCTTCCTCCCCGACTTCCTCCAAATTCCTTCTTCTCCTCCTCCTCTTGGGCTTCTCTATACTCCTTCTCCTCCTCCTCCTCTTTCTCCTCCAGACTACATTTCCTCCTCTTAGAGACTCGGAACTCAACTGAACCGGAAGTTCTGTCCCCCAAAAAAGTTTCCTTTCTAAGCTTTTCTTCCCTTAGAATCTACCTGTCTAAGTTTAATCGCCAAATTACGAGTGGCTTCCCGGAGTAACCCTATTTGCATAAGGATCTGTCTAGGCATCTACTAACTTTTTGCTTGTGAGTTTGAAGTTGTAATTCGGATCTAAGTTGTAATCACACCCTCTATCTTAATTTCGATTGGATATCGCTGTGAACTGGTCCACTCAAACTTAGCGGACAATGTCCTCTCGCTGTCTGTCCACGTGGGGACGGATGAGAATACACCTCGTTAACCTTGTGGGCTTCCTTTGATCTCTGAACAAATACTTAACACCTAGGTGTAAATACTACAAGCCTTTGTCTAGCTGGCACGAATTATAACCTGGCTGGCGGTCACGGTAACCTTGCATAAAGGATTAACACTCGCCTGCGGCAATGTTTAGACATCAAACGCTGTAATAATACTCTAGTTTATACACTTCTTGATAGCCGGGCTGAGTAAACGTGACAACCATATTTGGACATTGCCCTATCAACCGACCACCCCCACCCCCAATGTAAAGTTTTCACCGATTGTTATTTTTATTTTCAGGTTGGAAAGATTATCAACCAGATGCGGTACCTAAACGCTCGGTCAGCCATCGGAACCTAAATAAGAACAATATCAGGACAGCTGATACTGATGTAGTACTTGCTGACCTGCATGTTTTGAGTATGACCAACGAATACATTGGACGACGTCTGAAATTTGAAAGTGTTGCAGGAATGAGATGCTGCAAGGGCATACGTTTTATATAAGGCTAAACTGGGGAGAAATATGACAGCTTCTTTAAGATCAACCTTTGCCCTTACATGACTCTTCTTAATCATGTTCTGCCCACAGGCAACAATCAGCAGCTTACAGCTTACCAAGTAAAATAGCCAGTTATTGATATTTCTTTGTTGACAATTAACAGGCACCTTTACTTTAAGTGCGGTGCCATTCTAATGTAACTTGCAACCGGCATTATTACATATAAACATCAATTTTGAAAATATAAAAGAGAAGTTATCTAGCAGATAAGTTCCGATGGAACCGACGAAGGAATTAACAAAGTAACCGAGAAAGGAACGTGAACAGGTGACACAGCTCACAAAAATAACAAATTATGGCAGAGATGAGTCAGGAATAAAACAAACAGAGATGATAAACACGCATATCGCTTCAGTCTGCTTTTGAACGGTTTTTCGTGGCGCAGTATCAATATGCAATAGGGGAGCTAGAAGGAGGGAAAAGCCGCGCGACCTACCTGTTGTGACCTGTAAAAGTCTATAGGCTAGAACATGTGGTTGCTACGATTAGCTCGCCCATACTATATTATCTTCGGGGCCGAAGCTCTTGTTCGTGCGTGAAGAGCTACAGGTTGTTCTCCCTAATACACAACTACCAACGGACCGGATCCTGTCAACATACACGTGCTGAGGTCAAAGCCCCACATCATTCGTCTCGATTCTGCTCGCGTTTTCTGCTGACAAGACACTGGTACTTATACTGGCAGTCGTTCCACCCTGTTCCTGTCGTTGCGACAGATAAATCGACGCAGACCCTCTTTGTACTCCAAAAGAGTCAACTTTACTTTATCATTTGAGTGCCCATAGGCTTTGTTCAGGCGGTCAACACTGTGCTGCTACATGTCCCTAGGTCCATAAACCAAAAACCATTTTGATGTTGTAGGTGGCACAGTGGTTATTTTGATGATATTTCAAAAGGCGTTGTACCTTGAGCGTGCTAGCGCAGCGGGAAGTGCCAGAGTTGGTCCTGTCTTGATGTTTATATGCGACAAGCTCTTTTCTAAATGGCCTTGTGGATTTCCTGCTCAGTGGGCACCCGCTTAACTTCAGTCCCCTCAGCCAGTGGCTCAGCGACACTCTCCAGTAAAGACATGTAGTCCGCGTGTTTGGGGGTGGGGTCCACAATTTCAAAAGTGCCCTGGCTTTCCTCAAAGTGTACCAAAGCAAAAGTCTATATGTCTATTTACTCAAATGTGTGCATAATAATACCCAATAAACGTGCGCAAGAATAAAACGATGGTCAAATTTCAAATGACAAGTGATTTGACTGTAAGTTAGTGTGTGTGTACTTTTTTTAGTGGGGGTTGGGGGGTTGGGGTTGGTCCACCTCCCCCCCCCCTCCGATCCGGCCGTTGTAGGTAAAGTATAGATCTAATCAAGGTAAAATGTATACATAGAATCTTCTCTTAGTACAAGCTAAGTTCAAACTGAGTCTAAACGGGCAAAAGGGTTGTGGATTCTAGTATATGAGAGTTACTGACAGTCGTGTTTGCTTGATTATTTCTGTTAAATAGAGGTTTCAAATGTCCTTTATATGATGAGATACCCGAAAATAAAAACAACAAATGAATAAAGAATGTAAACTAAAACAAATTCATGAAGAATGGTACCCTGATGAATGCATCTGCAGTACATGCAATGCGCAACAAATAATTGTTGAGTTAAGTAACTGAACTGGAGTTCAACCGTAACATGTTTCTGTATTAAACAATGTTAATGACATTATAAACAGTCTATGATTATGCAGATAACATGCACAGCAGTCATGCACGTTACTGAAGGTCAAAAGTATGAGTACGCTTTCACTTTTGACATTAATTTCCTGTTACGATAGCTTTATGCATTATATCGAATTCATATCCATTCCTCCATCACTAATTTATGTAAAACTATCATTCGGATCTAAATTTGCTGCAAACTGCGATTCGAAATGATGCTTTGCACGAGGTCTTTAATAATGGAGTGTTTTGCATGTTTGAGACGCCCTTCTTTCTCTTGTATCAATTAACCTCAAGTCATTTTCTATAGACTGGAAGCGTGTAGCTCAATGTATCTGTTGCATTTTCTGTTATTTCTTCTTTCTCTGTTTCCTTCATGAAACTACTCCCATCTGTACAAACGTGCTTTTTTTGAAACACATTTCTTCTGGGATGTAGGTCTTCGTCACGCTAATGTTTACATGGAATCATCAGCTACTACGATAACAGTCACAGTTGTTCAAATAAGTATATGTGCGCTATTTATAAATTCAAAATATGAAAGTTTGACTGATTATCTATGTATACCCAATTGTTTAAAAGTACTTAATGGGTGGGAAAATTATGTTCTTACAAGGACTAGATTTCTCTAAAGTAGTCTGGAAGTTTGTATTTTTTGGTCATATTACCGCAGTAATGCTTCTATAAGACTGCAAATTAATAACAATATCCCAGGTATTGTATAATTTCGTTGACATTACCATTTCTTAAACATACACGTTGGGTTTTTTTTGCGATTATTAAAACTAAACATTTTTCATGTTCACTATTCAATAAGAGGCACTAGTTTCAATTATGTCACCTTTGGTAACACGTAACGTCGTAATAATCGAATGATCACATTGTTTTGACTTTCGCTATAAATAATGGCTTTTACAAAATGTGACCTCCTGTAAATGATTAAATGACCGTTATTAAAAATAATGAGAAAATTATAAAATATGAAAACTTTCAAATCTATCATCTGAAAGGCTTTTCTACCTAGAACAAACTTTTAGCGACTGGGTGAAAAGACATAAACTTAGGTGCTATTTATAGAAATAAAACGATAAATCAATGCCATTGACCCAGATATTGAATAAATAGTTTAAAATACGTTACCGCCAAAATTGTCCTTGCTTGACCCGTTGTGATATCAATAATGCCTTACAAGAGATGCATGTTTATTGGTGTTGGGTGATCATTTGTGAAATTTGATCTACATTTATAGAATTCATCCACTGTTATGATATAATAACATCAAAGTGTTTATTGTGTGTCAAGAAGCCGATTTAATGTGTGTCATTGTGTTAGGAAGTGGTGTGATATGTGGTATGATCATTGATCCCCCAACTCTGGTGCTTTGGTTACCGTTATCTAGGAGATGATCGACCACGGTGTTATTGTCTGGATCGAGCAGACGATAAAATAAAATATGTAATTAATAGATGGAATAACAGAGATCTGAGGGAACACATAGAACAGAACAATTCAAGCCCCCATATGAAAAATATAACAATTTAATCAATTGCATAAATAAAATGAAACTGAACAAGACATTTGATTGATACACTTTCTCCTACTAACAGAATTACAAAATTATGCGAAATGCAATTAGCCGTTCTGTTATACCGATAAAACAAACTTTCATCACAAAATCGAGTGACTGATCGAACTCAAATTGCCAGCATTTCAACATCACCTGGTTGTTTCCGGTCCCTTCCAAATCACCTTTTCGAGTCATCAACAGTAACTTGGATGCAGTCTGCACTCCTTCCCACTGGTAGCACAGGAATGCAACTATTTTTCCTTCAAATAAATACAACGCAACCTAAATATTTGTTAGATATTTCTTTTCAGGCGTCGAACAAAATTCCCACCAGTTTAATGCCAGATATCGTCTTATCGTAATTCAGGTGAAGTAAGATATGGTCCCTTCGCAGCCTGATACTGATACAGAATCCTATTAACATAAATTAATGTCTTATTAGCTGATAGACGCATTCCTAACTGGAACTCTGACATAACTTGACCCCTTTTTAAATAATATTTCGGCACTGTGGGTTATAAATCACTAACTAGACTATGTCGGTCGACACCTGCCGATTTACCTCGGTTAGGAGAATTCCCAAATTAATTACACAATGAGTTAATAGATTTCACGTCTTGTTTTAACTATATTACTTGCTTATTGAGCAATTCATTGACATAGACATAGTAAAATCAGTTCCTAGCATACACTCTCTCTCTCTCTCTCTCTCTCTCTCTCTCTCTCTCTCTCTCTCTCTCTCTCTCTCTCTCTCTCTCTCTCTCTCTGTGTGGTTCCGGGTCTGTTAATTTCTTTTAGACCCCCGTCCCATGGACGAGTTTCTTAACGAGAAATATTACTTATTAATTTCCTCGGAGTCACCCAGACTTCCCTTTCGGTAGAAAAAATCTTGGACTGGTTAATTTCGCGACAGAGATTATTAAAACCTTGGATTTCGTCTTTAAGCACACACTTCCTCCTTTAGCTTAACCAGTCAGGATTACCTTTCTTTAATCGCCAGAATTTACGACTCTCATAGAGGTCAGAATAATTGTTTTTAGTCCTCCTTTATTAATAACTTTCCTGGAAAATATCATTTTATGACACCTATTTCAAATGACACAAGATTTCCCAAAATTTTTCTCTGGCTTGTCTCAAGTTCGTGACTTCCTCCACTTCAGTCTACATTGACATATCTGCCGGACCGTTAACCTAGCAGGTTCCAAATAGAATTCACTAATGCCCCTAACAGATAATAGACTAAACAAAGCAAACTACCAATTTATGGCGAGCCTAGCCCAACGTCAATCTTAATGTTACGTGTCACGCTGACCAAGGCAGAATATACTTTAAGAAAATCTACAAATGTTTGCACCATCACATATTGGCAATAATGTCATAGTAATATCGAAACTGTTTGACTATGATAAAAGTTATTCTGATCACTAGAAACGTTGGATTACTTTAAGTTGTCTCAAATTGTTCCACTTAATCATAGCTTCCTCTGTATTTTACTACATGGCCAGCTAATCATTCTGTACACCTTCTTGATCAAAGTTTTATTTTGAATATATACACATAACATAAATTTGTTTTATTATACTTGTTCCTCTGCTTCCTTTAAAAAGAGAACTCTTCGTACTGTTATATCTTTAGAGTAGGATATTTAATGTGTGTGTGTGTGTGTGTGTGTGTGTGTGTGTGTGTGTGTGTGTTGATCTTATAATTCCGCATTGTAAGGAAAATAAATGTTTTTCACGTTATTCGACTACATTATCTTAGTATGTGCCTGTAGCTATAACATTTTAACCTTTTGTGGTATGAGGTATGTCCTCATTGTCCACTACCAGCTTTGTGGGAGTGAAAAGCTAGCAATATCATTTGTCATCATGTGCGTTCATTATTTGCCTCTCAGTTTAGCAGTCAATGTTTTGGCTTAAGATACATTAATCGCAGCAGTCATTTGAATTTCCCTTTAAATGAATAGTTATTTTTCCCAAATGACCTCTATGCACTGTACGAGTGTCTAGTATTTGTACAGCCACTGCTTTCAAACAAGGCTGTCTGAACTACTTGAGTTACATCTTTAGTCGACTTTCAAAATTCATGTCATCACATCGAACATAAATGCCGTTTACAACAATCCTTATGTACAGAACCTTGTATAAATCAATATTTTGCCATATGAGTAACTTTAGAAACGAACTGTCACAAAAGCCATTATTTAAGCGACGTTCACTGGACTCATCTAATTCAGAAGGGATAAACACTGTCTTAGCACTCAAATATATTCCTCTTTAAACAAGCCAATGTAGATCAGGGCATAATGTGTTTAGTATTAGTAGCAGTATTAATAGCAGTAGTAGTAGTAGCAGTTGCTGCTGTTGTTGTTGCATACATCATAAGCAATATATTTCATAATGAAGAGCGTTTAGATCTATCACACAAATATATTCGAATTTTTCCACCGTGTTTTGTTTTAATTAATATTGGCGAAATCTACATGATAGTAATACTGTATTGAAAGTAAAAAGTGTAATCAACGTTTGAAAGTTGTAGTCAACGTTCAAAGCTGGATGTGTTCAACGTTCAAAGCTGTATTCAACGTACAAAGCTGTATTCAACGTACAAAGCTGTATTCTACGTTCAAAGCTGTATTCAACGTTCAAAGCTGTATTCAACGTACAAAGCTGTATTCAACGTACAAAGCTGTATCCAACATTTATTTCAAACTACTGTCTAATCAGATCGTACCACATCTAAATAGTTTTTTGTCTCAGTAGTTTGCTCAGTTAGTGCAGTGCGATTGCTTTTGTGCTTGTTTGGCTTCCAATTGTAACAAAGTTTGAATTACGTCAGTTTAATTAGATAATTGATTTTAATCCTTTGATTTCAGACATTCACTCTGCTTAAGCTTACGAAATTCGAAGTCATCCATCTACATGTACTTGACTATTCTTACAAAAGAAATAGACGACTGTGTGAATCGAGAAGAAAAAATGAATTTCTGGTGAATATAAATGTTAAAAGTTTAATTATATCGACTTTGAATTGTATAAACGTATCGATAAAGATAATTAGCACGAGATAATGGAATTAGAATTATCAACGACATAAATAAAAGTTTTGTTAATTCTGCTGAACTGTCAGTTTCTCATAAAGGCCATAAAGGTGAAAGTTCTGCAAATGCACTCAAGATAAAGCTGACTGGAAGCCATGGTTTGGAAATTAGTATATGAAAGCCACTTGTATAGGAAAGTACATAAAATCAGGAAAGCTGTCTAATAAAGGTGATACGAGAACAAGTAGTAGGCAGGATGAGACAACTCTTACAAATCTTTACCATAGTTATCAAGAAACACTGCAAACAAACAAAAAAATTCACAGTACATTATTGCCTCGAGATAATAAAATAAAAAATTCAAAAGATACACTAAAATATGATAAATAATCTCGAAGAGAAAATATCCGTTAAAAATATCGCACTGCAAGAATACTTTGAATATATTTTAAAGAACTAAAGTCAGTGGATACAGATAGTGGCGACAGAGGAATCCACGAACCGGCGGATGTTGTCAATAACTCTTGTC
>JAECUM010054314.1:0-24293 GCA_016617855.1 Megalonaias nervosa
TGATTAAATCAAATATATAATCATTATACAATTTAAATGTTCTATCTCGTGTAAATATTGTTACGGACTATGTCCATGCGTGTGCGTTATGATCAATAATTTCTATCGGAGCTCCTCCTGATTCATATTTCGACTTATACAAAATCTCTCCGGTTAGTGTTTTCACTGTAATCTAAAATTTTAATTTTTTTCCAGATCAGCAACGTCGCTGATAGACGTTCCGGAGTCTTTAACTATTTCTGCCCACTCATTTATTTTATTACGTCGTAAATTCTTTAAACCGTTTCCACGTATCGCGTTTGTGAAGTGTTCTGTAACTCGCTCAGCTACACAATTTAGCCTTGATAGTTTCATCGATTTATGATCATCAACGTGAGGTTTATCATTTAGCGGATATATCGCATAAACAACTGCAGGCACAGGATACGCTAGTTCATAATACGGTTTATCAATACCAGTCAACACTTCTGGTTTGGAATTTTTATTTAACGTGACAATATTATTTCCAGTGTGTACACGGACAGGATCACGTTTGTCACGGATAATCCAAGTGTCGTCTACAATAAGTTTTATTAGAAAAAAATATCTTTGATTGTCGAGATAGTTATTAATCTTTGTTGTTCGCTCGTCCTTCATTGTAGCTTCGACAACACTTTTGATTCTGAATGTTGACTACACATGAGCCGCGCCATCGTCGCGAAATTCCTTCTTGGTTTCACTGATAGGATCAGATATATCCTTATTCACCAAAACCAGATCTTGGACCGAAAAACTAAATTTGGGTTTCGGCAGTTTGTCGAGATCGAATCTGGCTCTAGAAGGCTTAACTGCGGATAATCTCTCAAATTCCTCCATATTATAATTAAGACAAATATATATTTAAATTGAAGTATAAGTATAATGATTCAAGCAAACAATAAATGCAAATGGTTAATGATAGTTTATTCTGTTCCTTGTAACAAAACTTGCGTAAATGAATTCTGTGGATACCACATGCAAAGTGTTCGAAGAGAGAGTCTAGGACCAAAACCGATTTTACGGTGTAGTATTGGGATCAGAGGAGAAACTCAGTTGTGTGTGCAATGCGGTGGTAAAAAATACAGAGAGCTAAAACGATATTATGATTAAAAAAAATAATACCGATGGAGTCGAATCTCCCATAAGAGTCGCCGAAGACTATTTCGCCAGATTTTCAAAATAACAATTTAGACAAATAATATTATTATATAAATGGAACAAAATGAATTTGTAACACATCCCATCATCAAGAATTATGAAGCATCTCAGGAACTGTCGATCAAAAAAACCAGTCGGTTCTGTCATTAATATTGGTTATCTCATGTTCAATGTCGAAAATAAACTGTATTACTCACATATGTATGTGTATCATTGTTTTCATGGATTGATCAAAGACGGACTTGTGATCGATTATATTAATTCAGATCCGAAAGATAATTCTTAATATAATTTACCAGCTGTTACACAAAGTCAGAATTGCAAACTTGGTGAAACTGGTATGCACAAAATGGTTAGAAAGAGGATTGTTAACTCTGTAAATACAGAGACAGGCGAAGAAATAATATTTCATTCGATATATGCAGCTGCTAAATATTTTGATATTGTCCCACCTTCAGTTAAACGTGTCGTAGATAATATAACCAAATCGACATTTTCAAATAAATATAAACAAAACAATCACATTTTGGTATTACACACATGAAACGAGATAACTCTGTCAAGCAAAGCTCTCTCTCTGATAGAGTAATTAAGCAGTTGTCTCCCTTTGATTTATAGTAAATCATGTTTAGAAATAATTATATTTTTATTTACTGATGAATAATAATATTTTCGCTGGTTTTTTAAGAAACATTATCTTTGTTTTTATGATTTTGTCAGGTTTCTTGCTTCATTCAGATTTTTTCAGGGATGATAATTAAGAAAAAAGAAAATTCAAACAGCGAATAAGCCACACCCACTGTGTAAGCTACTTTTGGATTTCCAAGTATTATTCAGGGGTTCGCCCCATGCTCAAACTTCAACAGAAAAGGGTACAATCTCCCACCATATCACCACTTGGTGGGTGTACTTTTGCACTCCCCGGGGTTGATTATGGTATGGGTGTGCAGATTTCTGTTGAACGTAGAGAAGGCCCCGTTTGTATGTGTGTGCTGTCCTTAGAGCTAAGTTATATATACTACCATAATTAAGATATATGTTGTGCTGTCCATATATGTATCCTTTGAACTTGCTGGAATGTCGTTTGGCAATCTAGGAATTCACATGGGGGTTGTGCTGTCCATAGCATTAAGTTAGTTAAGTCTATAGAATTAAGTTAGTTAAGATTATGTGTTGTGCTGTCCTTTATGGTTAAGATTTTTTTATTTTAAAGAAATATTTATTATATAATGAATTACGAAAATATTAATGTTATTAATTCTGCGATTGAAAAATTACAACATGACGGTATAAAAATATCTGATCAACTTAATCCTGAAAAAAATCGTGTATGATTTTGAATCATTACTACAACGAAAATTTGAAAATAAATATACCTTACCAGCTGATTATAGATTCAAAAAGTTGATTCAGCAAGCAATGTTACAATCCTTGGCAATAGTTACAGATACTCAGGTTAAACTATTTGTTCCCCTTGTACACGCAATTGAGAAAATTAGATCAGAATTGTCTCACGAATACGAAACAAAGAAGATTGTGAATAATCGTATAAGACAGTTGAGAAAGATTATGTCTGATTGTTAAACGATCCGTAATATCAGTGATGATTGTGAAAGCACTGTCACCAGTGACTCTAGTGACAACGAAACTAACACTGTCACCGTGGCTGTGGTAACAGCTAAACAAAATGAAAGTATAAAACCTTGACTCTGTCAAGAGGGATAATTCATTTGTGACTACAGTAAAAAAAATATTTATTTATTTTTATTCAGATTATAATATTTATTCAGAATCAGATTATAATATTTATTTAGAATCAGATTATACTAATATTTACTCAGAATCAGATTAATTCTGATAATAATATTTATTCAGAATCAGTAATGGACTGTGCTATCTCATGTTTTGAGTGTTTTTCAGTTTGGGCAATAGCATATTATTATATGACAATGTCCCGAATTGACAATAGACGATAGAGGCCCTAGAATGAATAAATAATACTTCTATCGTAATATTATATTTCAGTATGGAAATTCTGATAATAATATATACTCAGAATCAGATTATAACAACATTTATTTTTTATTCTGATTATAATAATATTTATTCAGAATCAGATTATATTTATTCTGAATCAAATTATAATACTATTCATTTTTATTCTGATAATAATATTTACTCAGAATTGGATTCAGATAATTTATTTGACAGATTTTTTTTTGTTTTCCTGGTGTTCTGTGATGACGTTCTACGAACGCACATACAGATTTATATTTAGTGATTCTTCTCTCAAGTCCAACAAGTGTCCGGTTTTGTGAGTAAGTTTGAAATGTATCCTTGATAATAGCGGATTATGACATCTAAGATAAACAGGATTAATTGGTTCTGATACAATCAAATATCCAGGAGGCACTTGCGGCGTAAACGTACATAAAATGTATCCTTGCTGGGCCTGGTTGGATTTTTCAAGATCTACTTGACTGCTTCCATCAATTACATCACATACAAGGTTGATTTCGATCGTCGATGTTATATTTACACTACCTGGTGAAATATGACGATCTCCACCGTATGGTTCGTTGTTGTGTTTGAGAATACCTGTTGGCAGATTTACTTTTCTCCACGAGTCCATGAATTTTGGGAAAAATTGAACAATGAAATCTTTGAATGGCGCATCTAGCGCGTTAAAAATAAGATCAGGTAAAATTACATTTTCATCGAGCAGATCGATTGCTTTTCCGTAATGTTTTAAAAATAAATCTCGTAAATGTTCGTCGTCTTTGACATTTTCAATGATAACTTTCTTGATATATTTTATGTCTGATTTAATCTGATTTAGATGCTGAACCTCTTTAATGAGCTGTTATTTTGTATCATCGTTGTAATTTTGTTCCAGAGAAATAATCAGATTTCTTAAATTATTAGTAAGCAGCAGAGTAAATTCCGGACCAGTTACTTCTGCGAATGATCTAATAAATTCAACGTCGATAATTTTAACGTTTTCATGAGTAACAGATAAATATTTTTTTATGTCCGGGTTTTCACCGTCAATATGTTTCCATGGATATTTTTGTCGATATTTCGGCAGTGATATAAATAATATTTTGTTCGTGACAAAGTCAGATAGTTTTGGTTCTATAGGTCCTTGATAAACCGGCGGAGTTTCTGGACAGCCTAATACAGTTCTGATCAATGACTGATATATACCAACAACGTAGTCGGGTGTAGATATTTCTATCGCGGCTGATAACGTTGGTTCGTGAACAGTGATAGCTATTTTGGATTCTTTTCCGGTGATAGATTTGATTCTGCGCTGGAATTCATCGTTGATCTGTTCGATTTGGTAACTGCCAGTGGGAATACTTACAACTTGCCAATCGGGCGTTCCGTCGGGTTTATTTTTATACGCGAACACCAAGGAGTTGTTTGGGTGCAACCCACCGAATGATTTTGATCAAATATTGGGCCAACTATAATAAACTCGCAATTGTGCTAGCGCTATTTCTTTGGCTGGAATTGCAGCTGGAAAATAATTGCTGAATTCCGGGCTGGTTGAACTTGCTGATATCATTGTGGTTTTCAACGGTGTTGTATTTAGTGACGATCTGTTGTAGTAATTCGTTTGACATTATATTATCCTAGTGCTATTCTAATTACTGCTCCTCTTTCTATTTGTTCTCGCATCATTAATTCTGTATCCAGATATTTCATGAGGTTTTCCATTTTGTTCGTCAAATACTTCATTGCAAGTTTTTATTATCGTTGTGAACCCCTCATCAAATATTTTACCATCACTAAGATACGATGAAATCAACGATGATAATTTGGAGTATGCTACCATCGCCGCGTGCAGTTTTATTGTGTATTCGTGTAATTTTGCATTTGTGCACGTAACTATCTTCTTTGCGATGATATTGAAAATAGCAGCGATTGTTGTTGCGGATGCAACAAAAATTGTCACAACTGCCGGCGACGTCATCGTTGCTGCTGATAGCAATATGCCGGTTCCAGCGATAACAGCGGACGCCGAATACACAATTATGTCAACAACAACTACACGTCTGCGATACTTTTTTACGTTTGCTGTGTACTCGTCAATTATATTTTTTATTTTGGTCTGCCACGAGCACACTTGCTTGTATCTGTATTGGTTAGCGTCGATCATTATATATTAAGTAGGTGGTAGTTTAGCGACTAATTCAAGACACCAATAATACAACAAATCTAAAGTTTGTTCTTCGGGTTCCACCACAAATGTTTCCTTGTTGTTTTGCTTCGGTACTACTAACATAGATCCAGAAGATCCAGTTAGTGATTAACGTCGTGAAATTGTGGTAGATATTGTCAATGTTGTAGCGCCGAGTACTGAGAACCTGTACATACCAGTAACCTCAGCGCGATGTTTGATGAATTTATTGAGTGGCGTCCTTAGTGCTGATCCAGACGCTACTGTATATACTACACTGTCGGTTATCTTTTTAATGTCAACGAGTTTAGTATCAATAACTGCTGGACTTCCAAAAAATTCATTAATAGCTCTATTTATGTTTCTACGAAAATTTAGAAACGTTTGTACGTGAGAAGAAAATTCAGTTCTAAATGTTGTTATTCCATCATTGATTGTCATTAACGATGTCATCATCGTTGCTATTGTTGACGCATTTCTTCGTTGCAGCGTCACCGTTTGATTCTGGTTCTCCAAAACCAGGAATTTTATTATTAGCCATGTTGAGAGAATCACTCATTGTATCACCGGCGGTTAGTAAACGATCATTAATCTCAGTTCTGATAGTGGCTTTGTTGCTGTCTACGTATCTTTTTGTTGCCACATCATCGTCTTATTTTGGTTCTCTCACATTAATAATTGTATTTTGCTCATGGTGAGGTCGCCATACATAATATCTCCAATTCTTCTGATACGTCCAGCAATTTCTCCCATGAGTGTTAAGACTGATTCACTTGAATTTTTAATTTTACCGTTTTTAGTAAATAAGGCTCAGTTATTTTCTGTCGACCTGGGACTCGCAGAATAATATCTGTCAATGGGATATTACCCGTCTTTAACCGTCTTTGCTGATCCTGTAAAACAACAACTTCATTTTGGTCCACATTTGCGAGACTTAAAATATCATCGAGTTCATCCTTGATATCGTTAAGGGTTGCATATTTGGATAAGTCGCCTTGTTGAATTTTACTCAGGCGAGACGATCTTCCGTAAATATCTACCATTATACTTTAAGATCTGTTTAAAACGTTGGATAACGATGTATACTCGTGTACGACTTTATGAGGTGGTGTTGTTGATGATGATACAGCGTCGAGTACAGCGAGTACTTCACGGCCACATATTGGTGGATCAGTTATCGTCTGTATTGGTAATGTTGAATACCAGATTGTAATATTTTGCATGTTGCTCACATATTTTAAAAATTCTTTTGGTCGTGCCAGTCAATACGAATGAAAATAAACAATTCCACGTAGATCAATCGAGTATGCAACCCAACGAGTACCAGGGCGTGAACTTTCATCGAGATTAATGATACCAGTTTCAACATTGCTTGCTTCGTGCGGTAATTGATCATGCATAAAAACACCTCTGATGTTTTGGATGTTTAATCAAGTAAATCAAAATTGGACATGGGAAGTATCAACGATGTGTCCCGGGTAGTCTTAAACCCTTTCTGTACCACGAATGGGGAGTTTTTGGCAGTCTTACACCTGTTACGTTTCGGCTCGTTTAAAGTAACATAAAGAAAAGAGTGACTACAACAAGCTTTGTAAATTTTAACAAAAGTAATTTATTTCCCTAGAAAACACGGTGAAAAGGTAAATATATGAAACAAGACTTACGATTTACGAAGAAGATCCAAACATTTGTCCTAATATTGTGAAAACACATAAGTCCTGTGACTAAACAATTCTAAACTGACGTAGTCTGAATCTCAATTCCGTTCCAAGATAGCGGATGATGATGTCAGACGAAGGTTAAACACAAATGTCCAGAATTTTCACTGTGAATCACAATTTGTATTGTTCAGTTCCAATTTAGAATTAATTTCAGCAAATGTCTTTGTCCAAAGCCAGTCGTGTAGTTCTCCAGGGAAAATAATTATTATTTAACAGGTAGACGAAGTACAGCTATCATCGATAACACAACACATGTTGTTCTACATACGTACGAACGAACAACTCTTTCCAGCACAAAAGAATACCTTTTTCTTAAGGTATTTAGAAACTCTATAAGATGTTACAATGTGACTCTCTAAGATGTTAAATATGACTCTCCAATATGACTCTAGACTAGTTCGCAGCTACCTGAGTATTTTAAAGCAAACTAATACGTTATTTCATGTACAAGCATGAAGAAATCGTGCGATTTCGAAATATCGCCAACGTAGTATAGAATGTCAACAAGTACTATTAGAAATGACCGTGGTCATAGCCAATCATTTACATAGCTATTTCCGACTGTTTACTTAATATGACAAAACCGTCATGCAAAAATCGTGCTTACGCGAGTCACATTCACGTTCTAAATAAACACGACTTTTCTAACAAAATATCAGACCCTGCGAACATAATCATCATCATAATAATACTTACATTTAATGATATAAAAAATGAAATAAAAATGAAATAAAAAGATTTATAAAGAATTCAAATTTTAACACACATGTAATTTAACTACAGGGTCGTAACACACCCTTTACTTTTTTTTTGGAAGTTTTTATTCCGTGACCCGTTGCTTTCTTTAGTGCCATCCCAGCAGCAGTTCCAACAGCACCAAGTGAAGCTGCTTTTGCAACAGCTGGGTCTGCAGCGGCTATCAACGCTGGTATAGCTGCAAGAAGTGGAAATGTGCCATTCGTCTTAGCGATGTCTTTAATTTCACCCGCAAAACGATTAAGTCGTATGCCGATCTTTGATCGTTGGGCTTCGTTGAACTGCCTGAGTTGACGTTCTGTCAGTGATATTTTATTCGGACCACCTGTGATTTGTTCTTTTCTTAGTGATAATGTTACGCCTCAGTTCTCTTTTGATACTGATTGTAGTGTTTTAATCTGAACAGGAGACAGACTGACACTAACATGATGATATGACATTATAATTATCATGAGCGATCTAATTACATGTAACTACTGGGGCATCAATGACTATCATTCGTCCACCAGCACCTACAAACTAATATTGTTTTATCTCTGAGTATAACGGCGATTGCTCTGTAATTGGCAATAGGTCCTTGTGCCACACGAGCTCGAAAGAATATATCAACGACAGATTGCCTGAATAAATCCAAGTGTTCCAAAGAAAAGTAATAGATCGGATACAGTGTTGAAAAATCGCCCTGAGATATTTGCAAATCAGTATCAACATTCTGATCACGCCCAATAAATGCCATTAACCGATGATACGCACGTGCTACCTGGTTGTTAGGAGAACTCAGTAACACTTCTTCGTAAGGTTCTTGATGTCCATTTATCCTCAGAGAAGCTTCACTAACCCCAAGCGGGTCAAATATCATTGGGGTACGTTCCTGCGAATCTACCCGGGCAGCATTTTGAAAAGCAATAAATATATGTCGTGGTGCTGACACCCCCTGCTGTGATGCTATCTGCCACGTGAATAACCCATTAACGTCGCTTTGAATACTGTCTGTGGTCATCGTCAACCATGACAACGTTGATTTACCACCTTTCTTCATGAAAGAGAGCAGACGTTGTTCTTCAGCGAGTGATGGAGTCATTGTTGGCATCCACAACGAAAGTTTTGTCAGCGTTACTTTGTCTGCATCAACGGCAGCATCACGCCATATTGCATCATTGTCAGTAGCTTTTCTTACAAGTACTACAGTAAGTTTAGCGCCAAATATAACCTTTCTAACATGCCGGCAGAATCCAAGGATATGTAACAGCGGAATCACACATGAAAATCTTTCATCGATTTTCAGCATTGATTGACATGACTCAAATGCCAGGTTGAAATTTTCATTCATTGCTTCTACAACTCCAGCTGCATTAAATCTCACATTGTTATAATCCGGATGATCAGTAGTATCTTTTGTAAACATCATTGACGGTCCAGCTGACCTTGAGTAATCATCGCTGTATCTTGCAAGACCTAATATTATCGTAGCAACATCGACGTTTTCGAGACATCATTCAATATTCTTTCCGTCAAATACGTATGTGGTGCTGTTAAATAACGCCATGACACCGTTGTTGACAAAACCAACTCGATATCCAATTCCGTAATCTGCATTATCTGCTTTCAAGAGTCTACCTTCAACCTCACTAAATGTCTCAGCGGGTAAGAAATATCTGCTTGTATCCTGAACCTGTAATTCGATTCTTCCTCGTGCGTCAGGTACACGTGCGTCATACGAATAATACTGATAATCGCGCACAGACTCATCCTTGAGTACTGGTGCGTCCATATCAAATGCGGGATCAGATACACGCTTAAACATTTTATTATATTTGTTATCGTCTAACACGAAGACCACTTCCTGAAGGGTCACAATTACTATATGTTCCTGTTTCATTTCCATATCGAAATACAAATATCAAAATAGAAGGATTATTTACTGATTCTGAGATCTCTATCGTCGATTGTCAGTTCGGAACATTATCATATAATAATATGTTATTGCCCAAACTGGCAAGGATATTTGTTATCGTCTAGCACGAAGACCACATCCTGCCACTAATCTTGCAGTTATATTTTTCTTTTCACCAGCCAACTCTGCTAGTTTTTGATTTGCAGCTTGATTTATTATTTTACTAACATTTGCAGGCATAATTTACTTTGGTGCTGTATAATTTTACAGCTTGCGGTTTCCGTCGTATTAATCGTGCTAGTCTATCCTTGATTGCTGAGAATGCTTTGCTAGCAACATCACCAACAACACCAATACCTATTTCACGAACAGCGTCAATAGCTTTCATCCCTAGTTGCTTTGCAATCGGTATTGCTTTTGGGGCTGACCTTCTGAATAGACCCTGAACAACATTACCGAGTCCATCTCCGTAGATCGCATTATAGGTTGGTAATCGCGAATTTATTACCCTTACCATAGTTGGTCCACGCTGAGCATTATGTATGATCATCTTATTTTAGTCATTGCATCTAATTGCATACCCTTAATCACTGTGGTAATCATCGGTGATTTCATGAATGAGAGTCCGGTAAACATTAATGTCCATGATGCCGCCTGTAAATAATCGCTGAAAAATTGCGGCTGCCTCGTTGATGATTTCCGGGGAATTATTGCCGGCGCATTTCCTCCCAATGAGAATTTCTACTCAGTCCACGTCGGCGACAACGTTGTCCGGGCAAGCCACAGGGTCACGTCGGTGAGTAGCAATTCCACTTCCAGTTGCACCGGGAGCGTATTGTTTTAGTAGTTGTTTTAGTTTTTGTTTTGACTGTTGTAAATCATCTTGTAGTAATTTGATATTTTGTCTTGATTGTCGTATTCGTTTTCTTTGTTCTCGTTCTTGTTCTTGTTCTTCTCGTTTTTGTTCTTCTTCTTCTGTTTCTCGTAGTCCTTGTTCTTCTTCTTCTATTTGTCGTATTCGTTGTTCTTGTTCTCGTATTCGTTCTTTTTGTTGTTCGTTGTTCTCGTTGCTCTTGTATTCTTTGTTCTCGTTGTTCTTGCTCTTGTTGTACTTGTTCTTGTTGTTCTTCCTCCTCAGTTGTTATTGGGCTAGTTGTCTTTTTGCTTCGCTTTTGTGGTTGTTGTTTTTGTGGTTATCGTTTTGATTGTTGCTGTTGTTGTAATTGTGTTTTTATTTCTTGTTGCTGGTATAATACAAGATATTTATCTACTCCATTAACAAATGTAATATATCTCATATCATCATTTCGGGCCTGATCAGCTCCGAAGTATAAGCGAAATACCCATTTATACCAGGTTTCATGACTTATAGCATCATTGGCGTAGTCGGGTTTTAAAAGGTTTCCTCGACATTTAAAACTATTAACGGTATACGCGTATAATTCGTTTAAACTTGCATTTTGTTATTGTTGCGATTCTTTCTTCGGTAAATTTATCAGTTATTTTAGTTATCTCTCGTGCTTATTCTGGTTCTTCTTCTTGTTGTTCTGGTTTTGATATGCACTCCTTTATTTCACCTATTTCAGCACGAGCTACGTCAATATCTTCAAGTATTTCTTGGGTTTGTGGAGCAGCAGCTATTTCACCTGGAAGTTCTCGTATAATCATTTTTGTTTTCTTAGTTCGCTCAGCTATTTTTTAGTTGCTGCCGCGGTTTGCTCCAACGTGGTAAGAAGACCTTCGATAGCCTTCGTAACCGGTTTAAATAACTGTTCTGCACCTTCTGCAAATTCCACCTGAGACTCCTGACGAGCTTGTAGTTGTTGCTTCACAGAATCACGGACGGCAAGATATTTCTTAATTGCCTCTAGTCGCTGTCGAGCTAGTTTAGATGTGTGAGATTCCATTATTGATATAATAATGATTTAATTACTGTAGCAGAGAGGGTGATGACCACGAGTGTCCGACGAGTAAAGAAACACGCATACAAATTTTAAAATGAGCTAACCTAATTAGAGAAATCTCGGTTGGTTAGAGGTTTCGGTTTGACGTTATTGACCTTGTATTTTCAGCCTTGTAGGAACCTTTATTTTTGCGAACGGACCCTTCTAAAAAATGGCCTGTTCACCCTGTCTGCTGCTCGTAGAGATGACCACAGTATTTAGAAGCCAACGAGAGCTGCGCAGAGTCAAGTTGAACAGAGGCATACCAATCAAGGACATGAATGGCAAGCCTGTTGCAAGCGCGAGAGAACATGCAGAGTGATGGATACAAAAATTTCGAGAGGTTCTGAACAGACATGAACCAGAAAGTGTAGATGATCCACAGCCACCGTTTACCTTGATGGACATCGCCACAAGTCAACCCACAGAGGTTGAGATAATAAACGCCATCAAATCCCTGGAAAATAAAAAAGCACCAGGGCTATGCACAGTCTACAAGGTTGCGGAAGGAGGACTCAATAGTAGCAGTGAAATCGCTCTCAGATTTATTTACCTGTATGTGGACTGAATAAAAATCCATAAAACCTGGCCCAATAGACTCACTCGTCGTCAGAATTCCAGAAACAAGATATCGAAAATCATGACAGTTTGCGTGGCATTATTCTATTCTTAGTACCGAGAAAATTCTTCTGCAAGATCCTACTTCAATATCCGCCAACGCTCAGAACAGGCTGGATTCAGAAAGGAAGAGAGTTCGCAGACCAAATGTTTGTTTTGCGGAACGTGATAAAGCAGTTCAACGAGTGAAACGCTTCTCAGTATATCATTGTTATCGACTTCTCTAACACCTTCGACAATGTACACCTACAAGCTTGTGGAATATTATGGAACATTGTGATAAAATTTGAATACGAAAGACAAGTTCTAAGAAATTGAAGAAAATTGTGACAAAACAAAGCACGTTACAATGCAAAGAAACACCGAATTGGAGATATAAAATCCTATTCGTAACATGTTGAAAGTAGTACAAAACACCCACTTTTATGCTGAGGCAGTCACTAGACATAGTATATTGTAATATTATTTGAAATTATATTCTTATAGAAATGTGTATTTGATCGTTGCAGTGGTACAGGAATTTATGTCTTAAAGAGCAATTTTCTCGAACCCCGTCTCTGGTATCGTTATGTAATAAATATGGATGCTGCTCATATATATTGTGCACAATCGTTGGATTGGTGTCCTTCTGTGTTTGAATATAAAAACGACTTATTATGGTACTTGTTTCATTTTGTTCAACTTGTGACGGATACTTAACTAGTGTTATCATAGAGCATACAACACCAACGTTTCGGAAGACCTCTGTGATCCACATTTTAATAACAAATCATATTTGTCGTGTTCGGAATCCAATCAAAGTTACAGCTTAAGTTAAATTCTCCGAAAGGAATACTGAAGACGCTTATTTGGTGGTTGGTGTTTTCCGACCCGACAGCACAAATAACTTATTTAGTACTTAGTGTCGAGGCAATTGCGAGTCAAGTGCCTTGTCCACAAACAAATGATGGTAAACAACCAGCGCTTATTCTCTGGTAGAATTTGAACCCTCACCCATTTGGTTGTGAGTCAACAATGCTAGCAAATCAGCTGTCGCGGACATCATTGAATGAAGCAAACTGTTTTAAATAAGCTACAATGTTCGTTGGTACATGGAATGAAAGATCGAATAGGATGCTTAGGGGGCAGCACTTTACTTGATGCAGCAGTACTAAATTGTTTCCAAATCTGCAAATAACACAACAATTTCCATTCTTTAAAGACTTTATATAATATAATGAATATGACATAAATGCTAAGATAAGACAATGCAGCTCAATGTAGAGTGCAATAATCTAAACATGTACCAGTTAATGTAAAGAACATCAGGAAATAGAGGCAAAGGGAAAAACAAAATTCTTGCACAAATTATGTCCACGTATTAGTATCCACATCTGGTGTTAAGACGTAGAAATGATTTTGATTAAGCTCCATGATAAAAGTCCATCGTTCTACATATATCTTCCTGCTTTGTCGCAGACGTAAACGACATTTAAGGTAGTCGTTTATTGTACGGCTATCATAAAATGTTTAATAATCAAATGCTGACCATTCCCATATTAAATAGAAAAAAAGGACAGTATAGGCGTGGTCTTCTCAGATTCTGGTGACTTTATGGTTTTATCTCACAGAAGGAGATAATCAGTGGCGACGAAAACCTATTCCCTCTAGGGAATGGTCCCAGCAAATCAAATCTAAATGCTGCCATTCTGGTTGAGTTGGATGCGCAACAGATTTCCATAACTCCTCTTGCAAAGCCTTTCCACACGATTGTCTATTCTTACTCTCCGCTTTTTAGTACGCAAACGACGTTGCATAACATATATTCCAAAATATCCCCCGTGTACTAAGGTCACAATCTGGTTACCGTGGGAACAACAATCCCTTCTTCTGTGGAAAATAAATTTCCCAGTCATACAAAGTTCATTGCACACTGACAGGTATTATTTAGAGTGTATTTGGCAAACCTTCCCATTTAAGAAACATGATTGGGTCCTTATCTGATGCTACTTCAATTTCTTTCGTTGTCATAGTGACTAATGTCCATTACTAATCAACAGACAGCACATATTTATCACACACATTCTTGTAGACGACAACTCGTCCGTTGACGAGGGTAATCATTGTGATCTGTGGAAATCACATTACATTTAATGGGCACTTCATAGGATTGTGCTGAAGATCCTTTGAATTCTGTACATAAAAATGCAGTTCGAGTTTTCAAATCGCCATAACTCCTAGAAATAACAATAAAATTGATAAAAGTAAATAGCAATAAAGCCTATATCCCATATGGTCCTCATAAATCAGTTTTTAAATCCAATTATCCTGCTTAAATTAGGGTATAATATAAATAATATAATATATAAAAACGTAAGAATTGAAAAATAACTTCACATAATTTTTGTTTCTGAACAAAAATGAAATAATAACAGAAAAATTTAAGAAGTTCAAACTTATCATCCTATTTTTTAAACAAGAGTCCCTCGAAGAGACTGAGGCCTTACTTGGGGCAATGAATTTCCAAGAATTCAATATAAGAATATTTGTTCCTTTTAATTAGAGAGTATTGAAATCCTTCATGATATTCGTCAAGAACAACATGTCTAAATCAGCTACTGTGGTAAACATATTGGATGTGAGCTTGGACCAGTTTTATATAGAACAAAGTAGATAGCATTAGAAATCTTTTGGCAAAACACCCTGTCACAATGATTATCCTTTCAAAGGGAGTATTTACAACAAGCCTTTTAAAACAGTCATCGTGGCAGCCATATTGGAAATACAACTGGCACCCTTTTCATTTAGAACCAAATGGGTATCAGATTTCTATTGACGAAAACCCCATGTTGAAATAGCCATTTGTTAGGAGAAGAGTTGAGATAACAATATCTTCTGTGCATGACCTTATATTCAGTAGAAGCAGGAATAACACGCTTTTCTTTTACAAGATGGCTGCTATTGCGGTCATATTGGGAGTAATATTGGCACCATTTTCTCTAGTAGCAACTTGACATCAGACGTCTTCTGGTGGAAAGGTCATGCTGATATGGCCATCAATTCTCAAGGAGTAGCAATAACAATATTTTCAAGATGGCCTTCATTGTACCATTTTCACTGAGAGCCAAATAAACATCATAGGAAGTCTTTTAGTAAACCCTTATGTGGTTATCACCACCAGTTCCGGAGGGGTAGTTATAACAAGATAGCCGCTGTGTGACGACCACATTGATGTCTAGGCAGCACCATTTTCATTTATGAATGTTTTCGCAAAGTTTCAAGGCCATCTTCAAAGTAGTTTAGAAGAAGTAGCAGTAACAAACTTGTCCTAACGAAGGAACGGACGACGGATAATCCCATAAGCTCTTCTGGTCTGTAACCATTAGAGCTAAAAAGCAATACTGCAAAAATAATGTACTTTGGGAGAATGGGATCATAATATTTACGATCTTGCTTGATATTTTGCATTTACAGCTACTTATCGCACATAGATGACAGTTACATGTGAAATATTTGTGCTGCACTCACTATAGATCTGTAGTACGAGATGGCTTTTACACCTGATTGGAACTGGATATTGCACGATTCTGGCTCGAGTTTGAAACACATAAACAAGTGCTTTGAATTTGAAACAGTTACGTTGATATTGATATAGCAAAGATATAAAACGTGTCTCACGTCGGCTGTGACAAGAAGTAGACTGTATTTGCTAACTGCAGACCCCAATTATCTCATAAGATCTTATCGTATTTCGATGTTGCCGTATTGTACACTCTGAAGAAGCGAATAAACATTCCTCAAAGTGATCAAGCTACACTGGTGTCAGAGTTGGAGTTGCTTAAGTTGAAATGAAATCGTTTTCAAATTTTATGACTTGTCCTATGTTAACATATATACAGATAACGGTATACTTATCCGGATCAGTTCAAGGTTCTCATACAGTTTTGTATACAAATAAAATTAAAATGACAGCGTGGTATATGAAATTTTAAACAGGATGTGAGTCAGTTCTCTTCTTATAACACCTTCTATCACTACTACATTTCACAATAGAACCCACATTACATTTCATGCTAGTCATTTTAATGTTTAAAAATACCTATTCATGTGACCTAATTCATCCAATACGAATGAACCTAATTCTTCTAAGATATCGCCTGACCGATATGTCCAATGGAAAAAGGCCGAATTTCGTAAACAAGTTTACCAACAATGATATCATTAGCAACTGGCAAGACGTACGTAAGCAGATCCTACGTAGTTTTGCGTTCTTTACTATTCCTAAAGCAGACCCTAGTCACGCAGGCAAAATCTAAAACATAATCAGTACAATTTACAAAAATCAATAAAAATTTAAAATGCTGTAGGGCCTGACAGAAGTGCAGAACCACTGGAGAGATTGTTAACATAGTAGATGTTTAGCTTCTTACTGTCCCTGCACCGCATGGCCGTTCGACTCCACCGCCTGTAAAAGAACACGGAGTGCTGTTTATTATAAGGGTACCGTCTACAACATCGCAGCTTT
The DNA here is from genome assembly GCA_016617855.1 of Megalonaias nervosa. Classification (NCBI taxonomy): domain Eukaryota; kingdom Metazoa; phylum Mollusca; class Bivalvia; order Unionida; family Unionidae; genus Megalonaias; species Megalonaias nervosa. Next base: position 16,799 of record JAECUM010054314.1, read on the forward strand.
GAATTATAAAGTGGGTCCCTGTGACCATTTCCTGTCCACGTACATTTGAGTTGATCTATCTCCGACCGGTCATTCACATTTGAAGAGTCTTTAGCGCGTAAGATTTTGTGACTGGTAATTTACGCTGTCCACGCTTTTGATGGTACATGTTATGAAGGTGATATAGGCTTCAGCTTCCAACGGCTGCTTCTTCACCATTGGCATTGTCTTCAGGCCGTCTAGCACGGCTATTACAAAGACTTCGTCGCCTCGGCATGTGAACAATTTGTGCCAAACGGCCTCCATTCTTCCTCAGAGTATCAACTTTGAGTTGCAAAAGCGAAGGTGGCGCGGGACGATATGTGCGATGACCACATCATAATATTTGTCGAAGTTGACGTCAAATGTATGTGAGTCAGCTTATTTTCGGACGGATCACGAGAAAAACGAGAAATAATTGTGCGCTTTTGGATCAAGTCAAAGATCCACTCAAACTACTCAAAACCTCCTCAAAAATATTAGTCATGGCGAGCATTATGCTGGGGTGGGCTGGCAGGGGTAGGTAAAGGTGATGAAGTCTTCTGTACCGTCCGATCTACGGTCAATATGAGTGCTGGCGTCCGGGCACATCTGTAGCAGTAAGGGCTGCTGGGGAAACGAACAAGCACTTTTGCTCGTGGGCTACGTACTACGCATTTGGTGTAATTTTCTTCCATTTCAGAGAGATCATTTTTATATGCTAATGCATCGGTTTCGCCTTGGCTGAGCTGATGATAAGCCGCCTTGTTATAGTGTCTGCCGTTAGTTCTGTAGACAAGGTTTTCTAAGCACTCTTTATCGTAGTTATTGACCTCAGTGCATGCATAAAAGTACAGCTGATACAGTACCTTGGTTACATTGTGAGGCACAAGATTGTGCGGTACAAGATCCCCAAGAATTGTAACACCTATTTTCCGCTCCTCTGCAAGCAATTGAAACGTGTCCATGAAAAAGGCATGCCTCGAGAGTGATATAATTGCTCAGTGTTTAGAATCTCTACCAGGTAAAAGTTGAAAGAGAAAACTAGCTACCTTTGGGTTACTGCAGTTAGTCAAATTTGGATAGCATAAGTAATGATTGCAGTGTGACGGTATAGACGCGGATTAGATCAATACCAGTTGACTTGATGCTATCTTGTAACGTTTGAAACAAATAAGACCGTAGCGTTCTACTGGTAGCGCATGCTCACACATGAGACAGCAAAGCAAACCTCGACGGTAACAACCAAATAGTAAAGGCATGGCTTTGGTGTAACATGAAAGCTCAGCCGAGCATGCACACACATGAGACAGCAACGCAAACCTCGACTGTAACAACCAACTATTAAAATCACGTCTTTACTGTAGTGTGAAAGCTCAGCAATTGAGGTCACTTCACTGGAGATCTTTCAGACCGACCCGATAACCAGATGGCACCGTTTCCTATTCTTGTCCTTACTATGATCTGGTAGGCCGCCTTGTTGTCGCGAGGTAGGTCGCGTCGAACTGTATAACTTCATTCTAGCTGAACGGAATGCCGTTGAAAACGCCGTTTAATTAGGATGATGCTTGTGTCGTCAGAAGCAAGGTGGTGAGATTCCACGACACCGTTTGCAGTCTACAGTGAAACAGACACTTAGCCGTATGTGAATAACCTTATTGCTGGTATTTAGCGGTGGATATTCTGTCTCCACCGTATTGTTGGCGTATAGCTGCTCAAAAACCTTGACGTTAGTATTTAAAATCCAGACGTTGTTGTTGCCTCGCATTGGCTCGAACCGTGGACTATGTTATTGTGAATACCAGGTGAACACCACTTGCGCAGTCGCTAGTTGAAAGGGGCTAATCAGGATGGGAAAGTTTCCATAACCCCTCATATAGAAGGTCATTTGCGGTCTTTTGGTGACATTTGTCATGAGTCTGATTGTCCCTTGGACCTAGAAATGTGCGAGAAAAACAATGATTAGATCGAAAGTCCAGGTTATCCTAGCGAAGTTCTGAAGTATCCACGCAATGGGAGATGACAGATGGTTGGTCCCTATCTCGTTGGAGCTTCGCTTTGCATTGCTTACTTAGAAAGGCAATTCGAACCTCAAATCTAAGAGACATAGTTTTTGAACTAATTTTTAAGAGTGCAACAAAGAGTTCAGTTAGAAACTGTCATCGATGGTATCCAATATTTAAGGGCTTAACTTCCATCTGTGCCAGCTTCACTACAATTTTTCGGATAGTCTGTTTCCAAGCCCTTTCATTTCTCTTTTTGTACCTAACAAAACTCTCGACCTCTTTGGTATAGGTATTCACTTTATTGGGGTCAGAAAGCTCCTTACGCTTGCGATTCATGTGTGGTGTACTTTTGCATTAAACTGCTATTTCTCTTGCTTACTTTCGCAACAGCGAAATAAATCAGCGCTTGTCGCTGCCGTTGACTTGGGTGTACTTAAGCTAATCAAGGTTCGCTATCGCCGAAGTATACTTTTTGTAACTAAAATATTCTCTATGAAGCACGTCCCTTCGGTTCATTATCGCCTCGTTGTAATCCATGCTATTGTGGAAAGGTACAACTAAGAGATGGATCTTCTAAAACCTATAATTTCTTGCTGCCAATACACTTTTACCGGTATGCTAATTGGGTATCAATACAAGGAGAGCAAACGTTCTTCATTTTGTTTGTGGGCATATACTAATCGATGCTACATCTTCTTGTTGTCACATGAACGTCAGAGCTGGAAATCGGATAGCGTGCAATTTCCACAAGACCAACATGGTACTGGTAAGGCAATTATTTTTCTCTCTGTCTCTGGATGTGTACTTTCAAACACCCACTGACCACTCTTACCAAGCATCAACTACTAATAAAGATCAAGGACTTTTACACAACGACTTTATAATATAATAGACAGACAAGTCTGGTTACAAGTGTGTTCAAAGATGCAAATACATTAATTAAAACCTTTTCTCATCACTTTATGTTTCTTTTTGATTTGTGGCATATTTATCCTCTTAGCGTTTATTGGAATTACTCTGTTTAAACGTTATTAAACAAAAATGTACTGTTAATATAAGAAATTCTAACATGAATAATTGTAATTAATAAAGTATCTAATATTAGATTTAACATTGTCTTTTTTATATCTATAATATATTCAAATCATCAATTGGTACATAGTTGCCCCTATAATAACGACAATGATTAGATAATAAAATTTATCTTGCATTTTCGTTATCTGCGAGAGTTAATCAAAATGTTATAGAAGAAATTCACCGCTCCGGTGGCCAAGTGGTTAGAGCGTCCGCCTCGGATGCGGGAGGTCGTGGGTTCGATCCCCGGCCGAGTCATACCAAAGACTTACAAAAATGGTACTAACAGCTGCCTCGCTTGGCGCTCAGCATTAAGAGGTTAGTGTTAGGGCTGGTCGGCCTGGTGTCAGGATAATGTGACTGGGTGGGACATCATGCTACATGTCTGCGGCATGATGCCCCAGTACTAGACATCACTATAAACTGCCACATTGCAGACATCGTAGCGATATGACTGAAAAATTGTTAAAGCTACGTTAAAAATCCAAATCACACACACACACGCATAGAACAAATTCAATATTCCAGTGGCCCCAAACAGAAAGAACTAATTCTCACCCATATGGCATGTTTATAATGCAGATCTTACAACACTTGGTTTTCAGATCTTAAATCGCACACCATACAGTCCAGATTTACCTCCTTGAGACTTCTGTTCTGTTCAAACTACATACATTCACATTCATTGGATAATCAATTTATATGTTGCAGAAAGAAAGAACTAAGCCCAGATATTAAATTCATTTAAATCAACATTATCATTGTAAATGTTTCTTTTTTGTGCTATACCGAAATCATCAACCACGAATTTGTTTATAAATCATGTAATTTGCAGTAATTATTAGTAATATTTATTTATTATATTTCCAATAGTAAAAATTATGATTAACAACTATTTTATTTTTTCCCTTATGTTGCGATGAAATTTTAAAATTGTTGCAGATCAAATTAAATTGCTTCATATCGATGTTATTGGAACTTTTATTAGATGCTTGTTGATCAGGCAAAGATACTGCTTTGTATTCAGACAGTGGATTTGGGATTTGAAATCAAGCGTGAAATGTATGACTATATTTCACTAATTCTGGCACACTTTAATATGCAAAGCGCCAATAAGATATTCAGCATTCATTCACAGTGCCATGTTAATTTGATTCTGCCAAAAAGCGCAAGTCAGTCTGTACTCTATTTATGTTAACATATACACCTCTGTCGAATCTTAAAATGTAGTTACAAACGTGTTTACGTTTGTATATGTTAAATGTTTCTGAGTTTAATCTATTTTATCATTTCCACTAGCATTTGTCTAACTCAGTCATTAAATTAAATTGCAAGACAGGATAAGGTAATTTACAATTAATTGTTTTGTTTAAATCTAATTTCATTATTCAATTGACACAAACGTTTCCATTTTAATTCTTATATCTATTTTAGTCGTGTTTAGAAGCTCACCTGTGTCGGTCAACAAAATACCTAAAAAACATTCGTAAGGACCCTTTTGTTTATTATGAAAACATTCGATGGTAAATATTTGCAGTTGTTGTGATCAAGAGCATAAATACAAACTTTGTGTGTATTTGTGATTGACGTAATGCGATGGCTTTCAATTATCATAGGATGACCACAACTTCAAAGCCTGTAGATCAAATATACAAGGTGCTAAAATCATAGCTAATTTATGAAAATTTTAGAAGCTATACAACTGATGTGCGTGATGTTAATAGTGGCACTCTACAGTTTTTTATTTTGCATGGGGTGGGGCCACAATTTTAAAGAAAAGTAATATCCTCGGTTTTCCTCACTGGTTATACTGGCTATTTAAGAAAACTTTTATGTCTTAGTATTATTAGAATAATCTTTAATTCCATTTACTTTGGTGTATGACTGATTTGTGTAATATTGGTTACAGAGTATATAGGTTGGACTTACTTTAGATTTGCATCTTTGAAAAAACGTCTAGTTCCGCTTGGTCATTTTCGGTTTCTGGACTTTAGAGGTAGATTGTAAAAAGACACCCAAATAACTTTTTCTATATTTTCTATATATATTATAATTCATTCATTACACTTTCAGAGCTGGTATTGTCTAGGCTAGCAAGATTCGTTTTCCACATTTTATTAATGCTAAACATAGTGTATTTTGGATTAATTCACGCTGATTTTTTGAACACAGGGTAGCAGTCATTTTAGTTAGCTGTGTGCTTCGATCATGTACAATTTTCACAGTACAATATCCAAATAAATGTCAGCCACAATACATCAAAGTAACGTAGAGGAATGTCACCATTCGCTCCACTGTGCATGTTTCAAATGCAAACAACTTCAAATACATAATAACTAGTGAGCGCCACCAATATTAAATTTATCATAACGTTAGAAGTTACAACAATTATGTGTGTAATGATGGGAATAAATTTATGATGCCTTTAGAAGTTATAAAAATGATGTGTGTGTTGGTGAGATTTAATTTATATTGACTTTGGATGTTCTAAAAATGATCTGAGTGACTCTGATAATAATAAGCTTCTAATGATTTAAGAAGTTATAAAAACGACGTGATTGACGGTAAGAATACAATGTTCGTAAAACTCACAAATAAACAGTTTTCTTCACAGAAGGAAATATTTAAGGGAACATATTTGTCGCTTAAAAATAAACACAAAAGTAATAATTTCGGGGGGAGGGCACAGTACACTAAGAAGAAATTCAAAACTTTAAACTTTAATTAGCATGCACATTACCATAAAGGGCACGAAGTTCGATATGGAATCGTTTTTGTGAACTTTTTAAAAACATTTGGTGTCCGTAAGTTCGGGATGGAAATGAAAAATGTCTTTAAACAACACACTTTGTATGAAGAGATGTCACCGGTAGTAGAATTAAAGCACTTTGAAAGAAATAAAGACTATAAAACTCTTGTGAATTGTATCCGATTGGCAGAGAAATCCGGAAATGCCATTGATGCCACAAGTTTCCACCAAGAGGAATGAAAGTAGTCAATTTGCTGATATAATTCACATCAAGCACATTCCAAATTTTATATCTTTATCACACATCATTTATAAGTTCGGATTTGTCGGCAGCTTCTTTGATGAATAATGTCTCTCCTAAAGGCTGGCAGGATGCTGTACTGGATTCGCTTGTTAAGAATTAATATAGTCTTTCGGTTTGCATCAAGGTGAAGTCGCAATTATACACCTTGTAGCAATCAGCAGTATAGTTCCTGAACACCTTCATTGCGTCATGTGGAACACTTGTTGGACCTTCACAGTTAGTATAACTACACAGCGAAAGGTTCTCCCAAGTATTTTTCGTATTGCTGTAAGAATGAAAAATGGTTGAGATTTTAATTTTACTATGCTATCGGATAATGAAACTTTTCTTTCTTGCCAGCTATATTTTCAGGTGTGACTAGGGCCCCAATATTGTTTTTCTTTTGTGTAACATATTACAGAAACGTTCACTTGTTCACTGACATGAAATAAAATAATAAATCAATTTTTTCATTACTGAAATGGTAAATCTATTTTGCAATGAACTGCGTCATAATCGGTATTTGATCGGTGTGGAACTTTGAACTTGTAAATGCATAATTCATAGATTCAAATTACAATGAAGATAAACAAACTAAATATTATCAGTTACTGATACAGTTTTCACCTCCCATAAGAAAGTTTTGCTCAACAAAAGTCTGCTACCGTGAACGATGTAGCAAATTACTAATTAGTTGGAAATACAATTACTAATTCTTTGGAAAAGCAACGGTTAACACCGCCAGCAGGAACAAGACTCTGCAGTTAATTTTGACAAACAAGTGTATGTGTTCGCTAGTATTATCGTGCGTTCCGTCTAAAGCCACCAACACATGTAATTATAGAACTTATTATTATAGAAAAACAGGACGATATGAAAACCATGGAGAAGAAAGATTCAAGTGAAGGAAATGATAGCCTGGAACGAAGCGATTTTAGTTTCCTATTCTGGTATTTTAAAAGAATTATTGACAAAATTGAATATAGACAATTATTTTCCCTTATATATCAGCATTCTGGGTTTAAATCATCTCAGGTAACGCGCGCGAGAGCGTTTGCTCATCTAAGTGTTCGAAAAGATATGCCCAAAAGTTGGCATTTCTTACACTATTATGACTCGTGGAAGAAACTACGACCAGTTGGACACAGCTATTTATAACGGCAAAATCAGCAGTAAAACAACTGAAACAACCCACGCGTGAGCGTATTAAAATAATACCGTGAGACACAAGAAAAGCATCAGACCTTAAGACAACTTCGTGGAACAGCAGCACGGACGCACATGCAAACATTGTATGGCACATGTTTTGCTGTCAACATATCAGTTATTATCACAACTCGTATTTAAGACATTTGTTGAAAAATTGTTCGTGTGTATACGATAGAC